>OY728153.1:1401302921-1401544211 GCA_963277665.1 Viscum album
ACTAAATCATTATCAAATTTCAATGAATCCATTCCTCTCTCAAGGTTTTTGTTTTCCTTAATGTATACAAAGAGATACATCCTTAATTTGATATATGTTAGGATTTCCTCATCACAAATTTTATCATCTTCAACACTTCATTCTTCTTCATCACATGAGAGATCTTTGGGATGATTTCATTTATCCATAAATTTCATTATCCCTTCCTCCCATGAGTGTTAAATAACTATTTATGTTTCCTATTAAAAAGGTGTGGTCTATTGTTTTGATAGAAATTTATTATTTTTAGTTTTATTTTACTTACCTTTCTTTTGAATGAATTTCCTCAATAAAACTAGTAGTTGACAATATTTTCCTTCTAGTTGATCTAGATTTTTTTTTCATGGACCTCATAGCCCTGTTTATTTTTTGGGGAATCATACTAGAAAAATTTAAATATTTCCACAATTGAAGCACTAAAATGGAATATTGCCTTTATATTTATCATTTCCGTATTATATACCTTTTGAGAGTAAATATATGAATTCCTTAAAATATATGGTAGCATATTCATCCATGTAGTTGTTATATGGTTTAAGTTATTATGTATCTTTTATATCATTATATTTTATCTCACTATTAGATATATTTTTTCCATATTATGGTTAACCAAAATATCATATCATACTCCATAATTTTTTTTATTTTATTGATGGTCTATACATATGGGTTTTTATTTTCATGGGATGAAATCTTGACCTCATATTTTTCTGGGAGAAATTACACAGACTTATTCACCATAGCTGAATGTTCATTACTTTATCAATATCATTGAATAAAAATAAGAATTTGGACTCTCAAAAAATTACTCATCCACTATTTCATATCAACCCATTAGAATATCCTAGAATTGATTCTGACATGTTTGTAACCATAACTATTTAATTTAATTATTTCCCGCATGAATATAATAATATTTCCTCTAAATTAATGTAATTGTTTCTAAACTGATAATATGTGTCAATTTATTTTTTTGGATTTTTGAAATCAACTTGTTTCATGCTCACCCATTATATTTAAAATTACTTTGGTCATGTAGAGTATATTGTTACCAAATTTTCAAATATTTTCACAATTCAAGGTTATTTCAGGATTTTACATGATTACAAACATAATATAAAGAAATATACTCTATTTCCATATAATGAATTACATTCCATAAATCATCATTTTTTTTATTTTTTATGTGGTTCATGAACTCTATAAATATCATCAATAAAAGATGTATCAATGTAAAAGAAATACAAGGGAAAGAACCTGGTACATATGTGGTAAAAATACCTATAAAAACTTTCTATGTTTTGAACTTGATAAAACAATATCCTAATTTCATAATACGTGAAATTATCTGGTGAGAGTATAAAACCATTTAGAGGGGGTTTGGATCATTTTTTATTAAAAACATCAACTGAAAATTAAATTTCCAACACTATTTAATGTAAAAAAGAATTTTGATGACCCAGACTCTTATGGTCTATTCCTTGGCCAAAAATATAGATCCTAAAGTGGTAGAGTCTTGGCATGAGACCAATCGGTGAGACCGATCGGTGCGACCGATCGGTGATACTGATTGGTGTCACCCAGCCTTATCGGGTTTTTTCCAGTGACGTGCGGAAATTGGGTTTTAAACCCTATTTTGACCCTTTTAAGCTTGTTTTAAATCCCAGTAGTGCCCAAAACTATTTTAATTAAATATTTAATGAATTAACCTGGTGTGTCTATAGGTTTAAACCACCCAACCCTTTAATAACATGTGGGTCCGTGTGGTTAACCCATGACCCCCGCTCCATACGAGGTTCCAAATTTGCTATCTCAACCATCCCCAACCTTTATAAAATAAAAGGGTTCTCCCGAGGTTCCTTTTCTCGATCACCCTATGCTAGTAGTACCCTTCGTTCAGACGAGAAGCTTTTCATTTGGGCGAGCTGCATCGCTATCCATGAAGTTCTTCGTCCGGCCTTAGCATCGATCGTTGATCAATAGGTAGGGAATTTCTCATTCGACTCTTCCTTTTGTGTATCATGCGGGGTGGGAATGATTTTTTTATGTATAATTGGATGAACCAAACCTAAATAAATATAATGAACGGATTCTATAAAGAACTAAGGGGGAGGGGGGCTGTGATTGATGATGCTCCTCAGTTTTATGATCATCTTTTCTGAATTGTGCCGTCTTACGCCTACTAAAAATCATGGTCGTTACTGGTCTTTATCTGTGCACAAATGAAACCCTGGTGATGTTTTAAATCACTTGTATTATGTTTGTGAACCCTTGCTGTGTAAAGGAATTTGGTAAATTACTAATTTCTGCTAGATACATTGAAAACACTAGGATGAATCCTTTTTCAGTTATAACCCCACTTAAAGCACATGGAAATTGTAATCATGGAGTGTGTTAAATATTATAAATATGAAAATACCGGCATGGACCAACTTTTATTGGTGGTAGTGATTTGATAGTTCTTCTTTCACGGGCCGGTTATTGTGAGATATGGGAGGGGATGGGATCCCCTGTTGTTATACTCTCGGTGGTTGTGAAATTGGGGATGGGATCCCATGTGTTTTGCTTTCAGTGGTTGTGAATTTTAAGACCAGGTGTTTACCTTGTTTATATCATGAATTGGGGTGGTATCCTCTATTTTTGAGAAACCATTTTTGGCTCCTGGATGTTGGACATGGGGTTGTATCTTCGTGTTTTCATTGGTTTTTGTGGATTTACGAGAGAACCAGGTGTGGATGTTATAGTTAATGCATGACTGTTTGATTTCCTAGACATGTGCCTATGCTTACTAGTTGACCAAGTAGGTGTAGAACTTTATTAGACATCATTACTGAACATGAAAACAATGATGGGACAAATAGGTTTTCGTTTGGTATGAGTTGTGACTCGGACTTGAGTGATGTTTGTGTTCCTTAGGCTGGCTGAAAAACCCAAACATGGGAGAGTGATTGTTACCTATATACATTCTTGCAGTATTGTGTTTCTTATTCCCACCCCACCCAAGTCGAGAAATTAGTGACACACACCCCCATTTCATGGGGGAGGGTGTTTTTCCCAACACTATTATTAGTGGCTGGTTATTAGCTCATTTTCTACTCCCCTTCCCAGATAGCCCAAGTATCTTCGGGCAGGTTGTGATGACCTGATGTCCCTTATTAGCCCAAGAACCTTCAGGTGGGGTAGTGTGGTGGTTATGGCCCAGGTGTGTGCGGGCAGGTAGTTTCCCAAGTATCTTCGGGATGAGGCCCATGTGTCTTCAGGAATGGCAGTGGATCTTCTAGGACAGGTGTCTTCAGGCATGGCAATTGTTGTTCTGGCCTAGGTGTTTGCAGGTGTGGTTACGTGAGATAGTTATGGCGCAGGTGTGTGCGGGCGGAGTTTGGCAGTGGGACTGCGTGAGGTTGTGGCCCAGGTGTGTGCGGGTGGGTGTGGTAGTGGGACTGCGTGAGGTTGTGGCCCAGGTGTGTGCGGGCGGGTGTGGTAGTGGGACTTCGGTGAGAATGGAGGAATTGGTTTGATGCGTAGGATGTCTTCAATTACCAGTGGGAAAGTGGCGCGGGGTACCCAAACATTGATGTGATCTTATTATATATATTACTTTTCTTGCGTTATTTGGGGAGTGTTCCTTGGTGAGGTTTGGGTTGATAGTTTACCTTTTTAGGTGTTTGGTTTACTCTTTTTCTCATGGGACTCTAGTATGTTCCCCCACCTGTGCACGAGAGTCTTTGGTTTTCCCTACTGAGTATACTGGTATGCTCACCACACGTATATAAAACTGTTTTTAGGTTTCCAGGAGGACATCGAGGATCGCGCGGGACCATACTAGCACAGGACCTTTGGGACAGTTCCTGTTGCTGTTTTTAATTCTTTGGTACTTTACCTTGTAGTCTTTTTTTGTACGTGGGGTATTTACTTTTGGAACATGCACATGGGAATGTTTGTTCTTGGATTTACTTTTACTTTCCACTTTTCGTGTTGTTGGGATTTACCATCTTATCTCTCGATCCTATTAAAATAAAAAGGGTAATGCCTTCCATTTAGTGAGAAATTTTATACCCTTGGAATTGCTCGCCACTCTAGGACCTATTAAAGGCGGGTTTCAGGGGTCATTATCTCTCCTTCAACGTGAAGAAGGAAGGGCCTTGCAATCTGCTGACCCTTCCCTCCTTTTGGTGAAGGAGGGTCGTGAAAGAATGGTATTAGAGGTATGGTTGAGAGATAGGATGGAGTCTAAAGTTTGGAATAGTGAGGATTGAATGGGATAGTAGGGAGACAGTGTTGGGTGACCTTGGTGCATGAATTAGGCCAGGGAATACCAGCTAGGACACATGATTTTAGGGCCCCCTGTGATCCGATGCAAGGACTCTGGACCTACCAAACGACCAAGTGAGGCCACACATATTGCAGGGTAGTGAATGTAGGAAAGGTATATCCACCATAATGACTTGTGTTCTTGCGTTTCAGGGGTTTCTTGGGAATTAAGAATAAATAAAAAGTTTAAGAAGCTTTAATAACAATATTTTTCACTACTTGGGCATAGGCATTCCTTGTTTACCTTGCAGCTATGGAACCTGGAAGGCGACCACGTTTCGTGCGGGTGATCGAGGCCCCGAATACTACCTTTCCCGATTGGTAGAGAGCTGATCGAGAAGAGGAGGATGACCAGTGGCAGAAGACACTTCTGGCCTTCCAGCGACAGACCCTCGATAATAATGAGGCAACACCTCTTATACGAAGACGGAGGGCTGGCTAGAGGAGCTAGTGATAGCCTTCGGCTTGATCTGGGCTCCGACTGAGTATTGGGTTCCTCTGGTTGTCAGCCAGATGTGGGGAGCAGCGCGTCAGTGGTGGATGCTTTACCTGGGGGAGAGGAGAGAGTCTGAGGTGGAACGGGCTGATTTCAAGAGGGAGTTCCGCGCAGAATTCCTCTCTTTGATAATGAAGGATGAAAAAATACAGGAGCTACTCTCCCTCCATCAGGGGTGTATGTCAGTGAGGGAGCAAGGAATCAAGTTCAAGGACCTCCTACGTTTTTCTCCGGACCTCTTTCCCGATGAGGTGTCTCGGGCAAGACGTTTAGAGGAGGCGCTCCGACCCTCCCTCTAGTATGCTGTTACCCCCTTTACCCTCCCGATGTACTTGGATGTCCAGAAGAAGGCTGAATTGGTGGAGAGGATGCATGATCTAGGAGGTGTGTCATGAGAGGGGATTCAACTGGGACCATCGAAGGGGAAGGCCATCAGCACCAGGCCTCTAGTGTCAGGACCCTCTAGGTTCCAACCAGCAGGGAGCAGGCCGCAGTAGTTTCAGTTCCGGTCCCCTGGTCCTCGCCCTTTTCCTTCGGGCTCGGGACCGCGGTGCTTCGTCTGTTGGAGCCATGGGCATCTTCAAAGTCAGTGCCCATACTGAGTACAATACGGCAGTGGAAAACAGCCCTAGCACCCGCCCTAGCAGTAGCTTCCAGCTAGGCCTTTCCAGCTGTAGCAGCAGGGACAGCGAGCTCCCGCTCCTCTGAGTGAAGATGATGCCAGATGAGGCCGACCTCAGGGCGCTCCTCAGGGACCTCGACTGGGGCGTGGTTGGGTAGGTGGACGACAGATGAGGGGAAGAGGAGCTGGACGTGGATAGGTACATGCCGCGGAGGCAGCAGTTCAAGCAGGGCCAGAGGTCTTTTGAGGTATGACCAGTTTATTTAGAACACTTGCTTATGCCTTGTTCGATATCGGAGATTCTCACTCATTCTTCACACCTAGTCTAGCCCGTGATTTGGTTCTAGATTCCGAGAGACTTCCAGGGCCCCTAATGTTGAGCACACCAGTACGAGGTCAGACTGACTTGTTATTTTTTTGTTGAGGATGCAGACTAATGATAGGGCCACATCAGTCGGTTAGGGATCTTCTTCTGCTATAGATACAACCATACGATGTCATCCTAGGAATCGACTGGCTATTCTCTACTTGTGCCGTCATCGACTGCTTCCGAGGAAAGGTTTAGTTCTCAGACTTGGGCGGCCGGCGTGTTACCTTTACCGGTGAGTGGAGCAGTCAGAAGGGCAGCAGGTGAGAGGAACCCCTCCTCTCCTTGTTAGCTGAGCTGTCAGTAGAGTCAGTAGATGCTGAAATGGTGGAGGTGCTAGAGATCGTCTGTGATATTATGGACGTCTTTCCGGAGGAGGTGACGACTCTACCCCCTCGACGGGATATCGAGTTTGGGATAGACTTGCAGCCTGGTGCTCAACCGATCTTAATGGATCCTTACCGGATGGCACCTTCGAAGCTACGAGAGTTGCGGATTCAGATTGAGGATTTGATGAAGAGGGGTAATGTTCGATCGAGTGCGTCATCGTGGGGTGCTCTAGTCTTGTTCACAAAGAAGAAATATGGTGGTCTCAGGTTCTGCATAGACTACAGGATGCTGAATCAGGTGATGATCAAGAATATCTACCCTCTTGTGAGGATAGACAATCTTTTCGACCAGCTGAAAGGGGCTGGATGGTTCTTGAAGATCGACCTATGGTATGGGTATCACCAGTTGAGAGTGAAAGAGGGAAAAATCCTGAAGACGACATTCAAGAGAATATATGGACAATTCGAGTTCTTAGTCTTGCCTTTCAGTGTTACGAACGCCCCAACTGTGTTCATGGGACTTATGAACTCCATCTTCAAGGAGTTCCTAGATCGGTTCATAGTTGTGTTCATCGACGACATCCTGGTCTATTCAAGATCAGAGGAGGACCATGCAAAGCACCTGAGGATGGTTTTGGAGGTCCTCCTACAGTAGCAAATCTATGGGAAGTTTTCAAAATGCAAATTTTGGACATGATAAGTGAACTTCGTCGAACACGTGGTGTCTGAGCAGGGGGTAGCAGCGGACCCATCAAAGGTTGAGGAATTTTTTTCTTGGGCAGCAGCCAAGAATGTGGTAGAGGTCCGTAGTTTTCTCGGGATGGCGGGTTACTATCGGAGGTTCGTACCCCACTTCTCCCAAGTTGCAGCCCCTCTGACAGCCCTGACCAAGACAGACCAGGATTTCATGTGGAGTGAGTAGTGTGATTCATCCTTCAGCTATCTGAAGTAGAAGTTGGTTAGTGCCCTAGTGCTGAGATTACCAGAATAAGGGGCGGCATATGAGGTGTTCTGTGATGATTCAGGACAAGGACTAAGATGTGTGTTGATGCAGCGACAAGGGGTGATCTCTTATGGGTCTAGGAAGCTACGCCCTCATGAGCGTAATTATGCCACCCATGACCTAGAGCTTGAAATGGTCATTTTTGTACTAAAGTTTTGGCGACACTACCTCATCGGAGAATGCTTTTTTGTATTCACAGATCATAGATGCTTGAGGTATATCTTCTCCCAGCAGGATAGAAATTTGTGGTAGCAGATGTGGATGGAGTTCCTCCAGGATTACGACTTTGAGATCTCGTACACTTCAGGGAAGGGGAATGTAGTGGCTAATGCCTTGAGCAGGAGATCACGGAAGGATGTAGTCCGAGAGTCGGCAGACACCTGGAGGGAAATGGAGGAGTTGGGTGCCTTACACTTGGATGAAAGGATGGATATCGGTAGAGGTTGCCTGTATCAGATGGCAGTAAATTCATCTCTGTTCCAGAAAGTGGAGGAATCTCAGTGGGGAGACCCATAGTGCGAAGTGATGCGCGACCGAGTTGACCAGGGAAATGCACAGGAAAGATGGACGGAGGATGGCCAAAACTGGATGCTTTACCAGGGAAAGAGGTTTTTTCCAGAGGCAATGCGCGGAAATGTTCTCAGTGAGTTTCAAAACTAATCCCTTACAGTACCCCCTGGAGTGTCGAAGATGTACCAGGGAGTGAAGAGACAATTTTGGTGGCCCAGAGTGAAGCGAGCAGTGGCAGAGTTTGTGGCGAAGTGGTTAGTGTGTCAGCAAGTGAAGGATGAGCACCGAGTTCTAGGCAGCCTATTGCAGTCTCTAGATTTCCCCGTGTGGAAGTGGGAGAACATCACGATGGATTTCTTCATGGGACTACCTAAGGTCCAAGGGGGATACGACACCATATGGGTAGTAGTGGACCAGTTGAAAAAATCGGATCTCTCTCTGGCAATTAAGGAGTCAAGTGCTGTGGATTCCTAGGCACAAAGGTACGTGGATGAGGTGGTGCGGTTGCATGGAGTTCCGAGGTCCATAGTCTCAGATAGGGATGAATGTTTTACCTCACGAGTCTGAAGGGGTTTGCAGCATGATTTTGGCACCCAGCTACGCCTTAACACTACTTTCCACCCCCAGACAGATGGGCAGACAGAGCACACCATCTAGACGTCGGAGGATATTCTGTGGGAATGTGTTCTAGAATAAAGAGGATTATGGGTGCGACACTTGCCTTTGGTAGAGTTCACATACAATAATAGCTATCACTATACCATTGGTGTGGCCCATTTGAAGCCTTGTATGGGAGGCCATGCCGCTTTCCTGTGTGTTGGACCAAAGTTGGAGAGGCGGACATCCTTGGTCTGGAGGTGGTGCATAGAACGACTGAGAATGTTCAGATTATACTGGAATGGATGAAGGCAGCCCATGACCAATAGAAGTCATATGCTGATACCAGGAGGAGGCCCTTGGAGTTTGAGGTTGGAGACCATGTGTTCTGGAAGGTCTCCCCACAACGTGGACAACAGAGGTTTGGCAAGGGGAGTAAGCTTTCTCCCAGGTTCATCGGGCCCTTCGAAGTGTTGCGGCGGGTTGGCGAAGTGGCTTATCAGCTAGCGTTACCACCGTAGCTACTGAGGATACATGGCGTCTTCCATGTGTCCCAGCTCCATCGTTATCTTCACGACGATTCACACATCCTTGGCTGGAGAGACCTGGACATCGAGGACGACATGACTTTTGTGGAGAGACTAGTGATGATCGAGGATCGCAAGTAGAAAGTGCTTCTTCGGCGAACCATTCCCTTGGTTCGTGTGTTGTGGAGACATGGTGGGCTTGAGGAGAGTACATGGGAGAGGGAAGCACAAATGCGTAACCAATACCCAGAGTTATTTTGAGTTTTGTGCTGTTCAGTTTATAGCTATTGTGGTAAAACGTTTTACCTTGTTTGATATGAAATAATGGTTTTCTTTCCTCTGAATGTGTGTCAAATGTTCGGGATATGGGGAGGGGAGGACCCGACCCCTAATCAAGATGCATTAAGGTTGATGCGATTAAACCCATGCGGGCGAGTTAGTGCCACCCAAAGAGGATAGTATATTGACATGGGGAAGCAGACTGCCCAACCCACATGGATGGGCAGTTTGACATGGTATGTTGCTTGGTTCTTGACAGAAAGGCATTCTTACTTAACAATGAGTTTCAATCCTGAGAGGTATCTTTCAAGGTGGTTGTTCAGAACCGCTTGTTCCTTCTGGGTTGTTTAAATTCTCCAGAGCAAGAATAGTTTGAGAGGTATCTGATGTGATGACCCAGACTCTCAGGGTCCTTTCCTTTTCCAAAAATTCGGATCCTAAAGGGGTAGCATCTTAGTGTGAGACCAATCGGCGCGACAGATCGGTGAGACCGATTGGTGTCACCCAGCCTTGTCGGGGTTTTTCCAGTTACGTGCACAAATTGGGTTTTAAACCCTATTTTGACCCCTTTATGCTTGTTTTAAAGATCGGTAGCACCCATAAATGTTTTAATTAATTATTTAATGAATTAACCTTGTGTGTGCGTAGGTTTAAACTGCCCGACCCTTTAATAATGTGTTGGGCTGCGTGGTCAACCCATGACCCCCGCTCCTTACACGGTTCCACATTGTTATCTCAACTATCCCTGAACTTTATAAACTAAAAGGGTTCTCCATTGCTTCATTTTCTCGATCACCCTGTGCTATTAGTACCATTCGTTCAGACGGGCAGCTTTTCGTTCGGATGAGCCGCATCGCTATCTGTGAAGTTCCGTGCCTGGCCTTAGCATGGATTGTTGATCAACTGGTATAGAATTTCTCATTAGACTCTCCCTTTTCTATATCATGCGGGGTGGGAAAGATTTTGTTTCTATATAATTGGATGAACCAAACCTAAATAAAGATAATGAGCGGATTCTATAAAGAACTGTGGGGGGGCTGTGATTTATGATGTTGCTCTATTTTATGATCTTCTTTTCTGAATTGTTCATGCTTACGCCTACTAAAAGTCATGGCCATTGGTGGTCTTTCTCTGTGCACTAATGAACCCCTGGTGATGTTTTAAATCGCTTGTATTGTGGTTATGAACCCTTGATGTGTAACGGAATTTGATTAATTACTACTTTCTTCTAGATAAATTTAAAACACCTGGATAAATCTTTTTTCTGTGATAACCCAAGTTAAAGCACACATAAATTATAATCATGGAGTGTGTTAAATCTTATAAATCTGAAAATACCAGCATGGGCCAACTTTTCTTGGTGTAAGTGGTTTGATTGCTCTTCTTTCACAGGCTGGTTATTGGGAGACATGGGAGGGGATGGGAACCTCTATTGTTATACTCTCGATGGTTGTGAAATTGGGGATGGGATCCCCTGTGTTATGCTTTCAGTGGTTGGGAATTTTAATACTAGGTGTTTACCTTGTTTATATCACGAATTGGGGTGAGATCCTCTGTTGGTGAGAAACCCGTTTTGGCTCCTGGATGTTGGACACGAGGTTGTATCTTGGGGGTTTATTTGGTTTTTGTGGATTTATGAGATAACCAGGTGTGGATTTTGTAGTTAATGCTTGACTGTTTGCTTTATTGGACTTGCACCTATGCTTACTAGTTTCCCAAGTAGGTTTAGAACTTGATTAAACATCATTACTGAACATGAAAACAAGGATGGGACAAATGGGATTTCGTTTGGTATGAGTTTTGATTTAGAATTGAGTGTTGTTTGTGTTCCTTATGCTGTCTGAAAAACCGAAACTTGGGAGAGTACTTGTTAGCTATATACATACTTGTAGTTTTTTGTGTCTTATTCGTGCCCCACCCAAGTCAATCACTTAGACCCAAACACCCTCATTTCATGGGGGAGGGTGTTTTTCCCAACACAATTATTAGTGGCTGGTTATTAGCTCATTTTCTGATCCCCTTCCCGGATAGCCCAAGTATCTTTGGGCAGGCTGTGATGTCCTGAGGTCCATTATTAGCCTCAGAACCTTCGGGCGGGGTAGTGTGGTGGTTATGGCCCAGGTGTGTGCGGGCATGTAGTTTCCTAAGTATCTTCGGGATGAGGGCCAGGTGTCTTTGGGCATGGCAGTGGATCTTCTAGCACATGTGTCTTTGGGCGTGGCAGTGGTTGTTCTGGCCTAGGTGTTTGTAGGCGTGGTTACGTGTGACAGTTGTGGCCTAGGTGTGTGTTGGCGGGTGTGGTAGTGAGATTGCGATGAGAATGGAAGGATTGGTTCAATGCGTAGGATTTCATCAATAACCATTGGGAAAGTGGCGCGGGGTACCCAAACATCAATGTTCTCTTAATATATATATTACTTGACTTGCGTTATTTGGGGAGTGTGCCTTTGTGAGGATTGGGTGGATATTTTACCTTGTTAGGTGTTTGGTTTACTCTTTTTCTCACGGGAATCTAGTACGTTCCCCCACTTGTGCACGAGAGTCTTTGGTTTTCACTACTGAGTATACTTGTATGCTCACTCTACGTATATAAATCTGTTTTCAGGTTTCTTGGATGAATTCGGGGATCGCGCGTGACCATACTAGTGCCAGACCTTTGGGACAGTTGCAGTTGCTGTTTTTCTTTCTTTGGTACTTTTCCTTGTAGTATTTTTTTATACTTGTTGTATTTACTTTTGGAACATGCATATGGGAATGGTTGTTCTTGGCTGTACATTTACTTTCCTCTTTTGGTGTTGTTGGGATTTACCATCTTATCTCCTGATCCTATTAAATGAAAAAGGGTAATGCCTTCCATTTAGTGAGCGATTTTATACACTTAGTGCTGGTCGCCACTCCGGGACCTATTGAAGGCGGATTTTGGGGGTCATTATCTCTCGTTCAACTTGAAGAAGGAATGGCCTGGAAATTTTCTAACCCTTCCCTCCTTTTGGTGAAGGCGTTTCGTGACAAGAATATTCATGAGATTGATGTAGTGATCAGAGAAAGGTTGAGAAATAAAACTTGTAACACAATATAGAATGAAATGTCACCCTACTCCTATTATCAAGTGGACAATCCACATGGTGTAATGGTTGAGATATCACTCCCTAAATTCATATTTAATAATCAATAATAGTAAAGGAATGAGAAAATATATGACCTATAAATACTATATATAAGAAAAAATGATGCTAATTCATAAGTGGAGTAATCACTAATTCCACAACCTCATGTTCATTTATAATGTACATATCTTATTTAACCTTATTATTCGACTCAAATTATAAATAAAACACCATTTTAATTCCCAATAAAAAAATACTAGGGTATCTAAATGTTTTTTCAAAATAAGTTGCACTTTGGTTCATATAACACACCCTTCCATTTTAATAGTATAAAGCACATATATGTTCGATGGTGAAATAATTATAAGGAGGGCTAGTTTGAGTCAGTTATTTTCTTTTTTAGAATTTATTTTATAAAATAAAAACGTCTATGATTATAATAATCTTCATCATCTTATTCATTAAATCTTACCCTCACCCGTATGATATAAAAATTAAAAATAAAACCGAAGCACTTTTTATTTTTATTGGATTCATCACAAGTGTGGGTGGATACATCCATTATGTAATCTGGTCATATATGAGACATAGTTGTATGAAAAATGTCATAATTTGATTACATATAGTATGGTAACATCCTTAACCAAAAAATTATCTTAATAATATAAATCCCTTGAGGAATCATTTTTCTAAATCCATATAGTTTACAAAATAGCGTTCAAAATAAAATTAAAATTTCATCTTAAACCTCAATAATTTTCAACACAAATAAAATATCTTCTCATCAAGCCATCATAATATTTATCATTAATTCAATCCAACTCTTATTATAGAAAATTATCATCTATAATTTTATAAGTATAAGTAGATAATTAGTAATTATATCTAAACAAAATATTTCAAATATTTATCTCAATATCTCAATAAATTACTCATTTTTTTATCTTTTTAAATCACTAAAAAGATCATTTGGATATTTTAAGATATTAAAAAATTTATGTTCCATGAATTTCCAAAATGTTATATCCAACCATTAAAATTGACCAAATGATAATATTGAAAAATTAAACATTCTATCATCATAGAGGGATTAGAAATATAAATATTTTAATCTTTATAAATAGAAGATAAATTCTATATCAATTCTTCTAATTTAATTCTCCTCCTGTAATAGTTTTTTTTTTCTGATTCAATCTTCTACAGAATGAAAAAAAACATATATATCTACAAGATAACATTCAGTAATGTGATTATAGTGTAATGATTATTATCATAGTAAAATATCATTTTTTAATATATCAAAAATATTATTTTATTGAGTTAACAAATAATCCATAATCATGGTGATATATATTCATTGATGAATGTCATAACATTATCCCATTTAAAATTCATTATTCCATGAGAAACCATATTAATCATATATGGGATTTTAAAATATAATAAGTATTAGTTAAAACCAAAAGTTACTCTTATACGAGACATAAAGATTTTTACATTTTATCTGTATCCTCAAAATTACCCCGTTATATAAATAAGTTAATTCTCTACGTGCAGTGGGGCTTTTTAGTTAATATTACATATTAGTAACTTATTCTTACCCTCTCTCCATTTTTCTCTTAAGTGTTACTTGGTTAATATGAGTTACTCTTAAAAATTCCCCCACAGATCTTATATATGATCAAGGAGATATTATGTATTAATAATTTTGTCTTACATATCAGTAGTATGATATTTCTTATCATAAAACTAATATTATATATAATATTGTAAATTCCCCTATACATTAAAAATTCATACATTGAGATGCCTTAATTTTTCCTTTTCCTTTTGTTATAATCTCTAAGATATTATGCATAAACTCTATAATTCTACAAATCACCTAAAATCCTTTAAAACAAATCACCGGGACTCTCAAAATTAGTCAAAAGAAATATTACTAATGTCAAATGATTTTGATAGAATGTTGTAAACAAATAAAATAATACTCCAATAATTTGATGGGTTCTTCAAAATTCCACTTAAAATTTTTTATAATCTAAAAAAACTCAAAAAATTTATATAATTATAGAATTTATTGAATAAAAATGAAATGAATTCATACTGATGGAATAATAAATATTTTTTAGAGAATTATATATCTAAGTGAAATGAATTTTTTTACTATTGGTTTGGAAATTCTCTCCTGACAAGAGATAACATTTCATATATTTTTATCTTTAAGTTTCTATTTATATCCACTAAAATAATTTTAATATATAGGTTATTCAATTTTGTTTTTAATTTTTTTCAATCATTCATTATTAAGATAAATGTCTTAAGTAATGTTTTATAGATGTTTTTTTCAAGCTGTAACTTTATCTCTTAATTTTGGAATTTAATTATTTGAAGGAATTAAATATTTAATTTTCATTATTTTAATCACATTTTTTATAATCTATAAACTATATAATAGAGTTTTTACAAAACCTTATGTGATGGATGTCAACTGTGTATAGGTGAAATGAAAACATCAACGTATAATTACAGCAGAACATGCTCAATAAAATTATGTGGTAAAAATTGAAAAAGGCATTGATTGACTGTGTGATTTGATAACTTTTACCACATAATGCCTCTAATACACCATGAATCTCATGTTTAGTTCTATAATCATATGTAGAGACTCAAACTACTGTGGAAGAACAAGTTTCCACATGTGATCAAAATGAAATGGAATAAAGGACACAACCACTTGCAAGTGAAAATATCAAACAATCATGATCCACTGAACCCTTATATCAATTGACATAAAGAAGTACTAATGTTCAACTACATCCTATGAGATGACCTATTATAAAAATAAAAAATATAAATAATTCCATTTAAATAGTTTATAATTTAAATTCTCATGTCACACCAATCAATTTCAAATCCTATTCCATGATAGGATGTTACTTTCTTCAGATCATCCATCACTTAACATACTGCAATCAAGGATTAAATCTACAAAACACACCAACTTGAATTCATATCCATGTAGTTACAAAAAGTAATATGATCCAAATTGTTGAATCCATGATCTTTAAAAACCACCTTTGATCTAAAACAGATGATCACTAATGATTGATGAACCATGTTTCTACATTTCAATGTTAATCTCTTTAGATGATGAAATGAGAGGTACATTCATTAAATCCCATTACACTTGTGATGAGTATGAAGAAAAAATACCACACACCATGTGGTTAATGCAATGTATATATTAGACAAATACATTTTGTTATGTTTTTTTCAAGGTTAGCACAAACCTCCATCATTTGAAGGACCCGCGTCAAGTTAAAAACCCGAATACCAGATCTATGCCAATGTAGAGAGAATGTTTGAAAGGATACTAAAGGGTGAGTATCACGAATAAAATTCCCCATAAAGTTTTTTCAAACACTGTATAAAGTTCATAAATAAGTGTGAGAATATTTAAAGGTACATATACACTTCTAACACAATATAAGGGAACTCCTAATGTTTCTAGAGTATGTAAGGGTCATTAGTGAGGAATAATTGATATGTAAATTTGTGTAGGACCCACTACATGTAAAATAAGAGTAATTCATAATTTTAAATGAATATATCAAGGTATAAATTATAATATAACACCATTTAATATAAGACCATGTGGTTCTTATATGTGAGGTTTCTTGAGTAAAGGTAGCTACATTTTTTTAACTTTTCCATGAGAATAAAATCATTAATTCCCCAAAATGAAAAATTAAAATCATAATGCGAATCTTACTGGTTCCACCAAATTTTATTTATATTGAATGAATAATCAACATGTTTTTAATATAAGGGTATAATATGAGGTATATATCATAGGGATAAGTCCAATTAGTTTCAATATCTGAGTGATACCATTCACAAACCTCAGTTTGGACATGTAGAATTCATCTTAGGAAAAAGATAAAGATTAGGCCTAAATAACTGAAAACTGAGGAGGATAAAAAATAATAAGTGAAAATGTTTATAAATATTTTTATACTATACCATTTAATAGAATTTAAACATTTTACTTTTAATTAGTCTCAATTAGATTATGTTATATAGTAATTTTCATTATTATTATTATAATTATGTATCTATTCAACCGTGTGGTTCTCCTCTCCCTAAATTTATCTTTTTCTTATCAAAATTGATTTTTGACCTCTCTTATCTATGATCTTGGAGTAATGAACATAAGTGATATGTTAATGGATGTTTAATGGTATTTCAAATTCTCTTGCATTCATATCATTAAAATTTTTATCCCATTGTCATGGTGTAGTGGAATTTTCCAATAATTATAGAGATATTTCTTATTATCTCTTAATAATTTATACTATCCCATTCCAAGGAAAACCATATATTTTCCCTTCCCTTATATCATTACACAGATTATAAAAGTGTATTAATATTGATCAATGAATGAATTTCGTATTATAAGAGTGTGTGAGAGTGAAGGATTGTCTAATATTTGTGTATTGACATTATGTAACACTATAGATGAGGTGAGACATGATGTTCCTATGAGATTTAGGAATGTGAAATAATCCTAAAAAATCATGTTGTGATTGGTTATTCATAAATTGTATAGAGAAATTTACAAATGGGTTATAAGAAATTTATCAGGATAATGAGGCACATACATTTAATTAACCATGGATTAAGACATTTCCCCTCAAATATTTTTTTTTGTTCTTTCATTGATTTCATTTCATTTCTCACAAAAAAAAAAACAAAACCCCAATACATTGGTTTTAAAAATAGGAAAAAACCTAAATATAAATAATTGATTGAGATAGTTAACAAACAAACCACATACACTTTTTGGGAAATTTCCTTGGTCAACTCTATTATAGATTCTAAATTTTAATAAATTTCAAGTTGACTATATTTGATGACAAATACATGATCATCGAACATAATCATATCAAAAAATTCTATATATTTTTTATTGAAACCATATTTGGATTATATAAATACCAATCATTATAGTTTTACTCCATTATCCACCATTGATAATAGAATTAAAACTATTATGTGGACGAACCAAATTATTTAAGTATGAAGGAAAATCGAAACATTGATTTTCAACTTTAGCTATTCTAATATATCCCTTGGAAAAGAATGTATAAAAAAAATTAAAATATTATATTTTTGAGGAATCATATTTCAAAATCACATCATTATTTAAAACATTATCTTTAAAGAAATGATAGTTGATATCGATATGTTTATATTTAGAGTGTTTCATTATAATTTGTATTAAATTAACAATACTTTGATTATATTATTAAATTATTACTATATTCTCAAACATCAACTTAAGGTATTTCAATTGTAATTTTATCCAAATTATTTTTGTGTACCTCTATGTAGTGGCTATATACCCAGTATCTATAGTACATAAAATAACAAAATTATTTTTCTTCCAGTTACAACCATAAAAATTTCTATAATGTAAAATGTTCTTCTATATATTTATTCATTTTCCCCACATTTTCATGTCTATTAAAAATTAGATTACCCAAATAAACTTAACCCTTTACAATATTTTTTGCAGTAAACCATATCTTAATGTACCTATGATGTACCCAAGTAATCCCTAGATATCTTGAATGTTGGAATACCTTGGATAACTTTTAAATAATTCAAATATGGTCATTGAATAAAAATAATATAGTTATTAAGAGTTATCAAATAATATAATTATAATAAGGCATTTAAATTCTCTTTGATTGACTTGTTTTTTCTTGCAATCATTAATCAATGTTTCTCCAATATTTATAGGTATAGATACTGGTTTATAGTCTCCAATTATATATTTATTAAAAAAATTATTTACCATAATTATCTTATGATAAATAATGAAATTATACGAATGAAAAAGTTTAATCATTGGAAAGAATCTCATATTTCTAAGCATAGGTATCTCGAAATGAATCTTCATCTAATTTGAGAATTCCTTACAGATGTACTCTCTATCACTTTTAAAACTTATGTCATTAATATAAAAAAATTAAAATCAGATAAATTTTGATCATATAATTTAAATATATGTTGTTTTAAACCTTCCCATTAGATAAATTCATACATTTTAAGTGGTTTTCAAGCTTGTAATATTAGGTTTTAGGGGCATGTTTTATCATATAAAGTGACTTATTTAATGTTCATGACCTTGTTCTTTTATTCTCATGGATAAATCCATTATTTTTATCAATAACTACTTTTTATTATTAATCTCTATTTATAAAATCAAAATATAAATTAATTTAATGAATTATAGATTTCATGTTAGTTTCCAAAACCCAGAACATTATTATTACCTTATTTATTAATATAGGTGAAAATGTTTATTTAAATTCAACTCATTCAACATGTGATTATCCTATTCATAGTAATATAGATTTTATTCCTTAAATCTCAAATTTTTTATTATGTTTAATATGGACACCACACATATTTCTAATAATGTTTTTCTATTACGGTATGGGAAGAAGATCCCATGTTGAATTCTTTTCAATGTGATGTAGCTTCAAATTTATATAATTTATCCATTCTTTATGCTCAATAGCCACAATGAGTAACCATAACACATTTTTTTATAGTAGAACTATTTGATTCCCAATTTTTAGTTTTCCTCTAGTATTAACTCGTTCCACTTTACTTGAAATTATATTGACAACTGTACTATATTTTTATTACTTATAAAAAATCTTTTTTTTTCTTGATGATCGCCACATTAAAATTAATTTATTTAATCAGATTTTATATCAATATGATTTGACTCATTCTTATATTTATCTTTAGTTACTTGTCTCTAATTATACATGTTTTATTCCATATAAATTATCAAATCTAAATCATTTTCCTTAGTAATATTGGTTTTATTTTCAATAATATTCACAATAATAAATTCCAACAGCTTCTTTATTCTGTTTTTGACCACTTATTACCTTTTTCAATGGAGAAATACCCCCTTAAACTCCATATTTAGAAATATCATTGAGCATTAACCTATATAATTTTAAATCTTCATAATGTAGGGACTGTAAAATACACTATAAGAATATATAGTGGGCCTATTTTTGCAACACATTTCATAGGAAATCAAAATTGATTCAGGCCTCAAAAAATCAATTTTCTATATACCTAGAGTTGTTAAAAAAACTATATAAAAAAAACTGAGTTCTATAATTCAACAAGCATGGATGTTTCCACTTTAACAAATATTCATTTATTACGCTCTTTAAATTGATTGTAATGAAGTGTATCAGTACCATTATATTAATATTTAATCACATGCTTATCATATTTAGTGGAATTACAAGTGAAATCCCTCCCATAATGAGTTATCAACTTAATAATAAATACCCCAAATCTTTATGAACATTAATTTTGAAATTCATAAAATTATTCATTATATTATAATTTTTCGTTATAAATATCTCTATAGTGACATTGATGAAATCATCAGTGAATATAATAAAATAAAGATAACATCATCTGGATTGATTTCTCGAAGCCCCACATGATTATGAATGTATTAATTTATGTGTCCTAGTAAATTGAATATATAACCTCTTGTGACATCCAAGAACCATTTTTTCTATCTAAATTGATTCACAAATGATATTTGTTTCTATATGTAGTTGTGAAATTTATTTTACGATAACTAAATATGAGTATTTTTAATAGTCCTTCAACAAATACTGAAAATAATTTTTTTATATAGTGTGTTATAATTTTTGAAATCTAATGAAAAGAGTAATTAAAATCAGTTATTTTGAATAAGTTACCACTAGTTCAATCTTCGTGAAAAATAATTATTAATATTTTAGGATCCTAATGATATGAGAATAACCTTTAAAATGAATTAAATTATTTTGTTATAGAGCTGAATAACATTCAAAAAAAATGTTTGAGCCTATCCACAAATATAAAATCCTTGGATTTAAATTTTAGATCTTCAATCATAGATAATCAATTCATCTGATTTTCTCAGATCATCCATTGAAAAAACTAACCATAACTACATTATAACCTTTAATTTTTGTTTGAAACATTAATTCCACCAATCATGTTTGACTACTATCCCCTAACATGTTTCTATAGTTTAATTTTCTTGATAGCTTTAATATCCCCTACAGTTGGAATGATTATCATTGAAGAGAACTCATGTATTCAATGGTATAATTAACGTATACATAAAATTTTCCAAAAAAATATTCATAACTATCAAATATATTTTGTGTTTATAGGTTTAGTAGATATCTTAATACAACCCCCTTTTAGATAGAATTATTTTTAACTACTAAAAACTTCTACCCCTTAATTCAGGCATTATTTGACTCAAAGGAAAATCCATTTTGTACATGAAAACATATTATTTGTTCCCATAGACCATACAACACAAAATGAAATTTAAATAAAGAATTATTATTATATTATTATCCATGAATATGCAAATATAGTTCAATTTAGATATATTAAGATCCTATTTTTTCCTTTTCCTTGGGAGGATATGTTTCTCACTCTACTAACAAATTCCTTATACATATTAGTAGATTTATCATATTTCATTCATCATAAACATTAAAAATATTAATTTTATAATTTTACCTCAAATATATTATTTAATTTATTTACATGAAACTTTATCATTAAGTGGGAACTATAGAGAAGCATCCACTGTAGCATCAAGTTATATAGGCCATCAAATTACTGATTAGAAAGTTCAAAAAGTTCCAACAGAACTATATCAACACACATGTAACTGATGTCACACACCCCTTTTCCAAATTCAAAAAATATTCCATAATTAACACCTCAAGAATTCCACCTCATGATTTTCACGACAACCAACATCTAACGAAATCAAAACATCCTCCATCCACCATAATTAGAGTTACACCAACATCACTATCGTCACTGACCATTACCGCCAGACCAGATGACCAAAAAAACTAGAAGATACCTTTAACCTCTTAGCCTCGTCCTAAATGAATCACCACCACTCATAAATATAGATGAAATAAGCTCTATTATATAATTAACCAAAACTGTTCTAATAAAACTTCATCATGAGCTATTATAAGAAATGAAAATAGAGTCCCATTGGTGGAAGAAGCCAATGTTAGATGAGTCTCTTGTAAAATGTTGTACACCCAAATAGTACATCCCAAAATATCCTTTGTAGACCATAACACCAGATAGATGAGTAAAGGAACCCTAATCATAGATTTTAGAGCCATGTTTAGCTGATGTAGTCTTATAATGGGTTTTCACCTTTGTAAGAACACCATCCCTTCCTTTGGAGAACCCAAAAAACTAGAAAACAAGAAAAAAAGATTGTGAAAGATAAAAAATAGAAAATAGAATCATCATATTCTCCATCCGAGATCAGAAAAATGGTTGATAAGGATGCTAGAAACATCACCACCTGAGGGGAACCAAAAAATATAAGAAGGAAACGAGCCACATCTCACGATCCCAAGAATCAAATGGTGGCTCAACCACCTTATCCCAAAACACCACAAATAAATTAGCATACCGAACCATGATATGTTCTAAAACACATAAATAAGTTAGTACGAGTGAAGGAAGAACCAACAGAGGCCTCATTAGAGAGAAAAACAGTGGAAGAAGGAAAAGAAAAACTAGTAGAACACAATAACTCTAGGGATGTGAAGAAAAGACAGGTGACCGGTAAATTGGACTATAATAAATCAGGAGTGAGGAGGGGAGAGGGAGTAAAGGCAGAGACAAGATTGAAGAAGCAACATATTGATCTCCCCCTTTAAATCACCACTAGAGAGTAAAAAATAGCCTGAGATGAGGAAATAGGAGATGCTTCTCAAAGGCCCAAACAATTAGAAATTTCATATAACTAAAAATATATTTAGATTATTTGGACTTTACATATTCATAATCTTACGAAATTTTATGCTTGCATTCTTAGAAACTAAATATTGATTAATAATTATTTTTATTTATTTATTTTATTCTTCTTAAATTTTCATTAAGGTGTATTAATTATTTTGAATCATTGATAGATATTTTTAAGATCATATTATTCAGTAATAGATTTTTGATCATAAAAAATTTAGTAGCTTATCTTTTAATGAATTTTTTACCTTGTCATCCTAGAGTTCATTAAAACACTTATATTCCTTTTCAACTATATCATATTCAAATTGATTTTTCTTTTTATAATTTTCCTTCATAATTATTATTTATGTTTTTATCTTATTCTTTTCTCAATAAAGGCCTCATGCCCTGCTTTCCAAATGTTCCCAGTACAGGTTTATTCCCCCTCTTCATCACTACTAGTAGTTTCTCTATGTTTTTCAACATGATCCATAATATTACTAAACATCTATGAAGTGGATTCATGTAATTGACTAATTGATGTTGAGAAGAGAAGCTATTACTTTCTAAGAATAATTTTTCATTTTTTTGAAATGTTTCTTAATTTAAATAGGTTTATTAAATAATTTATATATTTTACTCAATCATTATCTATGTACACTTTATTTTTTGATCATCATTCTCACCCTTACCATGTTTCTTATTTTGTTAATAAATTTCAAAGTCTCCAATTCCCTCACATTGAAAATGTTTCAATGAAAGTTTTTTTTGTATCTACCATTTTTCATTCTAAATGATATGATACTTTACTATCATATAAACATCATCTCTTTCTCCATTATCAAATCCTGAGGGGGGATTATCTTCTTTATACTCGTTTTTTTATATTTTATATATCATTAAATTCCATTTAATTCTCATCAATAATATTATTCACAAAATATTAGATTTTATAATTTCATGCGAATCAAGAACATTATATAGCTTATCAGGAGATAAATCATATATTTAGATATATAACTTTTTCCATCAAATAGTTTCTTAAAATTTATTAATAATTTCTTGAAAATAATCGAATCTTCATATGTGTATTGAATACCGATGTTGTTTTTATCAGTTTCATTATATCTTTTAAGAAATAATAAAAAATTTCATTAATAATGACTCTAGAATCCTAAAATTCATCACACTAAATTTTCATCATGTAGTAGTCCAAATTTATATTTACATTAAAAATATTTTAAATCATTTCCTAATTTTATTTAATTATATTTAGAATTGATAATTTTTTATATACCTTGTTACATTAGGACATTAATATGAGATTACCTAAATTTCCATAAACGTCCAAATTTTTATTATCATAATGTTTGATGGGATAATATTTCTCAACCATTATAAAAGAAATAAAAACATTAAAAACCATAAGATAAATGATAGGTGATTGGGAATACACCTATTCTTCTATCCATGAAAATTATTTCCGTAAAATATATAATTACCATATTGTTTAATTAATTAAAATTATTTATATGATCTTCATTGAGGATAATTTGTTTCATAGGGAACCTAGGTATAATAACACAGGAATTACCCATGTGGGAAATGGTGAAACACTAATATGGAGGTGGGATTGAATTAGTTTTTTCTATTTTACAAATTCATTTATGATTACTAAACCTCTATTAACAATTAATATTAGGAACCACTAATTCTTTAAAGCCCAACATCACCCTTTTGAAACAAAAATAAAAAAAGGGAAAATGCCATTTTTTATATGATTAACCACCATTGTGAGTGAAGGAATAATTTTATTTTTTTTTTAATTTTTAATATTAATTTTTTTAAATAATATCATAGAGTGTTTTTAAAGGATTCATTATTTACCAAAGATTTTTTTTCTCAATAGTAGTTATCCCTTGACAGTGAATTATGTTAGATCCCTACATCTTAAAATAATATGTTTAAATAGGAAATAAAATATCTTCCCAAGTCTCCTAATAAATCAAAACCAATGAGAAATTTTATCCTTCACAATTAAAATACATCTACAATATTTCATGATTTCTCTTCTTGAAGAACTTCAATTACCAAAATTTTATCTTTAACATCATATCATTAGTCATTAAATATAAACTCAATATCTCTACTACCTATCCTAATAAATAAATCTATTACCATTTTTTATCTCATTTTAGATCTCTAGTATGATCATGTGACTTTATTTGACAATTCAAATATGTAAATTCACTGATTATGGGAAACATGACCATTAACATTCAAAACTAACTAAATGAACATCATAAAATCATACAACATTTATTTATCATAAAATAATTCACTATTTTTATATTTATATAACCTTAAATACAAAACCAATATCATATAAAAACATAACATTTAATTATACTCAAATCATGGATAATTCTCCTACCCAAATATTGAGAGAAAATAAATCATACTTCAAATTCTATATGATTACATTATGTGATTTTAGTATGAATATTTTTTAATGTCATAAAATTTTAATGTATTTTTCCAAATCTTGGATTCAATAAAGACTAAATCTGTAATGCGTCATGATATAAATTCAAAAAAAATATCATTGTCACATTTTATATTATGTAGTCCCTTAGAAACACTGTTAATCTTAAGAATCCATCAATAATATATTATGTACCAATTTGAACAATAATTTATTCTTATATGAACAATAATAATTTTTATGTGACCTATGGAATCCCATAATTACTCTAATATATCAATAAGTTAATCTTCCCTATACATATGACCATAAAATTTAATCTTATATATCAGAAACATATTCATACATATGCTATCAGTTCTTCTAAATTATCACCTAGATAATCTAAGTTACTCTTAACTAATCCGTATTATAAAATATATATTTTTGGTGATGTACTACATATTAGTAAATATAAATTATGTTTCATCTGTGAGATGTTAAATATCTATAAATCAATCATACACATCACAATGTAAATTGCCTTGTACTTTTCTAATTCTCAATATGATATACATTACATATTCCTTTTCCATTATTCTAAAAACTCATTGATATTATGTGTATAATCCAAAATTCTTCAAATCACTTCATAACCACCAAAACACTTCTCTAGTATTTTAAAAAAAGTTCATAAAAATTATTACAAACATATTATTCTTTACATATAATGTTGATGAAAATACCAAAAAACTTCAATAATTCTATGGAATATTCATTCTCCCCCAATATATTTTTTTCAACACGAACTAATCACTAATTATTACTAAATCAAATACTTTATTAAAGATAACTTTCCCAATACCACACTACTAAATAATTCAATATTTTGATTATCATTTCATACCTTAGTGACATAAAATTTGATGTGACTAATCTTGAAATTATCCGCATTAAAAATTTATTAAATTATTCTCGTTATTAAAATACCCCATATTTGGATTCCAAAGAAAGATATCACAAGGTTAGTTTATAATTATCACCCTTTGAAAATAAAATACAATGGGTACGGGGAATATCCATATTTATTAATTGGGAAAGACTGAACATGTATTTTATTCCTTAAATCTTAAAATCTATCCTTAATAAGAGTATTTATAAAAAATATCATCAATATCATCTTTTTTGAAATATATTCTAGCCTCACATCACCATTTAAGACATTATTATTTGTGACATGATTCATGATATCTATATGTTTGGATGTATAATGTTTCATTAGATTTTTAGATATATCAATTTCAATTTTATTATTACATAAAATTCACAATGTATTGTAAAAAGTTAACTTATAGTCTTCCAATTTATCCTTTATCCAAGTATTTTATGTGTGTGCATTTTTATGTACAACATATATATATTCTACAATTTTTAAGGTCACTATGTTTTATTTCTTATAGTGAGAACTCATAAAAATATATTTATAATGACATGAATTTCCTTTACATATTTTTAAATAATATTTTTCACAAATATATATATATATATCTATGCACAAATATCCTAGAAATATATAGTTATAGAACCATTATAATTTTTATATATAAAACATCTCAGAATTATAGTTCATATTTTTATTTCCATCTTCATAACTATAACGTAGAGATCATCATACTATGATTACTATTCTAGATAACCAATGTACATACATAATGGAAGCATCCATATATCATATTCATGGGGTCAATAAGATGAAAATCGTTTTATATATCACATGGAATAATATATCATGGAATGAAATTATACTGGTATATAAACTATCACATGGAATCATGGAGAAAATTAAAAAAACATCATAACATCATAGTAATTATGAGAATTTGAAAATTTTCGGAAAAACATAATGCATGTCATTATAAAAATAATTCAAGGATCACCACCTTGAAATTATAATTTAATGAAAATATAAGACTTCTTAATGCCCATGCATAAAATAAGGGATAAATCTAACCACATCACAATGATGTATAACTTTGTAAACAGATATAACCACATCATGTACATGAATAAGGATATCATGAGATATAATTAATTACCATATCAATTGGGGAATATATAAATATATTCCCACCCATAACCATAATAAATTATTAATTTCTATTCGACATGGAAATGAATCATGCATAATGAATAAACATGAAATAAAATATTTCATAGATACATAATTAGTATAGAAATAATTAAACAATGATTTATCATGTAATATTCCATAAAAAATGTATTTAGGTAAATTGGTAATTCATAATAAAAAAAGGATCATTTTTTATTAAAATATATCACAATTTTACATAAAACTTTATAAGTTAATATGAATAATAAATCATTAAATCAATCTTTTTTATTATACTTTTAAGAAAATTGTTAAATAACATTCTTAAGGTATAAGAGCATAGAGGATATACAAAAAACAGATAAAACATTTTATATTAATATAATAAGGTTTTTTTATGGAAATCATAGAGTAAAAATTACCTTTAGAGTAGTAGAATAAAATTTAAAAACATTTAAAAAATAATGAAATTGGAAAAGAATCCCTTGTAAGAGTCATATGGTTTAACATCTAGAATAAATAAAAAAGAAAATGTAGCTATATAAATATTAATATAAAATAAATAATGTGGAATAGTTGGGTATATATGATAATAATGTTATAAATAGGAAAATTTGAATGTAATGATGGATATATATAATAAAAGGGAATAAATTTTGAAAAACGATAAAGGGTGAGAAAGGAACCCTTGCCTTAAATATTAATTACATTGGAAGATCCCAAAAACTCATGAATAATCAACTAAAAATCATTTTAAAATTTATTTATAAATCTTTTAGAACTACTTTATATATTAATATCCAATTATTTTGTTTTATTCCCATATTAAATTAATATTATTTTCCTGACCATTCCACCATTGTTCGATTCATTATTCCAAAGTTTCTTTGATGTAGATATAACAATAGAATACCAATATATAGTGGTTCAATATGATTTAAAATATTCATGGTATATGTTTTATATCATTAAATAATATATATAGTTTGATAGACTAGTAGTTAGTTACAATTTGTGAAATCCTCTCTGGAAAACGTATTTTAGGCACTAAAAATATTTAGTAATGTTACATATAATTTAATAGTTATCATGACTATTTTATCATAAAAAATATATAATTTATATAAATTGATTATTATTTTTTATTTAATAAATAAATTTATTTTTAATAGATTCCATAAACGGAATAAGTGAAAAATAAAATATAATCCTTCACTTAGGAAGCATAAAACATTCACGAGTGAAACAATGTTGTTAAAAGATTTTTATATAGAAGTGATAAAATATTTAATGATACAATTTTATAAAAATATTATAGTATAAAAATGTATCTATTTTATTGTTACATAAATTTATTATATTAATAATAAAAATGATGTGGTAAGAATCCAAATAAGAAAAATATCTTCCAACACCTTTAGTTGTTAACATGGTGAAAACTTATTAAAATTGGTTTAGTAAGATTTAATGGATGATATATACTACTTTGTTGATAATAATTATTATAATTTTATTATGATAGAATAATGTTTGAAAAAGTAGGGGTTTCTTTTAATAGTTTTTTGGAGAAATAATCATAAATGGGAAAGGAGAAATATGTTTGGAAACCTTATCTTACATTTTTAATTTCCCCTTTAGGATGTATATTAATTCCTTTAGGTGATGAGATTTTTGTCCCAATAGGGTGTTAGTGATGCCATGAATGAATTTTAGAGAAGATATTGTGTATATAATTATGACATAAAAAACCATTTTAAGGGAAAGAGAAATGAGTGGAGATATTTTAGAATAAAGTATTGATTATTTTATTATTTAGTTCAATATCTATGAATAATATTGATAAAAAAATAGTTTTATTGGTTTATGATTAAAAAAGTGTGCTATTTGGAACTAAAACCAATAAAAAACCAAATCGAAAAATTTAAACACTTTATTAAATGTAAAAAAACACGAATAATTATTTAGATTAAAATATAACTTCAGCTCTAAAATTTCAAATATAGTTTTATAAATTCAGTTTATTATTTTCCTATGTAGTATTTTAGTTATTAAAAAAATTTCATTACAAGAAATATCTTTTATAAAATTTTTAGTCATATTTATATCATGATTACTTTATTCAATCTACAGAATTAAGAAAAACAATTTTACTATATTTTTTACAATTCATTGAAAAAACATGTTTTAAAGAAAAATAAATAAATAAAATTACCCTAATACAATTTTGACATCCTAGTTTTAAAAATAATGGACATTTAATAAAATTTAATATATAAATATTATAAATTTTATAAATTTTATATTTAATTAAAATCATATTATATATGTAAAAAAATTTATTTTTAATAAATATTATTTCATTTTATATGAAAGATCACATTATTATTAATTTTTATTTATTAATTGTGTGAGATTAATAAATAAATAAATTATATATATATATATTAAAAAATAAATTTCAAAATTGGAATATTAATTTTTAGCATAAAAATTAATATTTTACAAAATAAGATTAAACACATATTATTAAAAGTTATACATATTTTTAATATAGTCATCTTATTTGAGAATTATTTTCATATAAATATATTCACTAGTTTTTAAATATTTTAAAAACTTATTATTTTGGTATTTAGAATTTTTATTATTCTATTTAACATTCAAATGGCTAGTTATTATTCCAAACGGTTATTTATTATTCAAATTTTCATTTAATAACTACAATTTTAATAAATACTTATCAATTTAATCATTGTCTATTAACCAATTTTTCCATCAATGTTGTTTATATTTTATAATTTAAATCTCATTTCAAATAGTTTGTTTTATTTTTAGAGAATTGCTCATATCCATAGTAATTTTTTTGGGACTACAAAATAATAGAATATAATGTTTTAGTTTTATTATTTACATCTATTTATTTCCCCATTATATTATTTAGTTCTAGGGAGTACATTCTTACTTCCTATTAAATTTATTATATTTATGTAGTAAAATTAGGTTTGTCAGGTGTTTGAAAAAATGATGTTAATCATGTTTATTTCTTATAGTGCATAAATATTACTGTGGTAAATTATATTTAGTTGATAATTATGGGGAATTATATTTTTATATTCTTTATAAATTTCATTATCTAAATATTAAATCAATCCTTGAGACACAATTAGATTAGGGAACAATTTTTTCATTTCACCCTTAATTTATCATGTTTCTACCTCATGATCATGAATTCTCAACAGTATTTTGACAGGTTGAGTGGTCTTTTTTAAAGTGCATTTTAGTACAATTGATGATTTCCATGTGATACTCATTATAAGAGAGATAACGATTTAATTGTAAAACCTTCAGATTTTGAACACATGCAGGATATAGTATGTACTTTTTCAAGAGAGATACATGGAAAACATCATGCACTAGAGGTAATTTTAATGGAAGGAAATATCAATAATATTATTTTACAACATGATCAAAAATCTAAAATGTTATTATGTACATGAGACAAAAAATTACCTTCCTTCCAAACATTAGTGCTCTCTTCCATGGAGATATTCTTAGAAATACTTTATTAGAAACAACATTGTTTTATCCCTATTGATTATTATCAATAGTGATTTTTTTTGACTTAGAGAAGATCATATAAGTTGATGATTGTTTATGAACATCTATATGAAAAAATATAGGACATATTTAATCTTATTATTCTTCTATCCATGAAAATTATTCCCATAAAAAAATATAATTCCTTATTTCTTGAATTGATTGAAATTATTTATATGATCTTCAATAAAGATAATATATTTTATAGGGAACCTAGGTATGTTACAACTTGAAGCCCCAAGTTTTCAATGTTGAAACGCAAATATTTTGGTGGGGTTGAATTAGTGTTTTCCATTTTAAAAATTCATTCATGAGAAATAAACCTCTATTAATTGTTCAAGTCAAGGTCCACTCATTCTTTAAATCCCAGCCTTACCTATATTAAACGAAAAATAATAATGGAGAAAACAAGAGTTATTTTTTCAAACTTCACCCCCATTTTTAGTTATGAAATGGTTTATTTATTTAGGTTAAATATAAGATTAAATTTTACCAGTAATAACATAGAGTGTTTTAAAAGGAATCATTATTTACCAAATTTTGTTTCCCAATAGAAACTATCTCCTAATAGTTTCTTTATATTGGATCCATCTAACATAAAACATGGTTTTTGAACTGAAATAAAATATCTTTTTGGATATCATAATTAATAAACAACAATGAAATATTTTCTCCTTATGTCTTCAAAATCATGTACAATAATTTAAGATTCCACTTCTTGAATAACTTCAATGCCAAAAATTTCAGCAGTAACATCTGATCCTCAGCCTTTCACTCTCAACTGAATATATATAGTCTATATCCCAATCAAAAAAATCTATTACTCCTTTTTATCCCAGTTTATATCTCTTGTAGGATAATGTCACTCTTTTTGATAATTCAAATTTATAAATTCGATGATTATGGGAAATATGACCTCAAACATTCAAATCTAGCTAAATGATATTCTATAAATCATATAACATTTAATTATCTTAAATTCATTACAAATATTTAAATTTGAATCAAAATTATTGCCACACCAATATATTATCAAAACATATCATTTAATTATCCCAAAATCATGGCTTGTTCTGCTACCAAAACATCAAGAAAAAAATAAATCGCCTTCTAAATCAATATGATCACATTATGTGATTTTAGTGTAGATATTTTTCTTATGTCATAATTTTTTTAATATCTCAGACCTATTATAATATTTAATAATGAGTTAATCTATAATTCATCATGATAGATATTCACTAGAAACACATCATTGTCACATTTTATAGTATCGATTCCCTAAAAAACACAGTTAATAATAAGAGTACTTCAATAATATATTATGTATCAATTATAATAATAATTTACTTTTAAATGTACAATAAGAATTTTTATGTTACCTCTGGAATCTTAGAATTACTCTTACATATCAACAAGTTAATCTTTTATATAAATATGACGGTAAAATTTTATCTTAAAAATTAGTAACTTATTCATACATATATTCCGAGTTCCACTCAATTATCATCCATATACTCTATGTTAATGTTAAATGATCCTTAAGAGATCATATATATTCCCTAATAAATATGAAATATTAATAAATTTTATGTATGTTTTATCAGTGAGATGCTAAATATCCATAAATTATTCCTACACACAACAACGTAAATTCCCTATTACTTTTTCAATTCTCACTCTATTATATATTATTTATTCATTTTCCATTTTACTATAAAAACTTAGATATTATTTACAATCTCTAGAATTTTTCAAATCACCTCATACCCACCAAAACAATTCTATTATATTCTCAAAATAATTAATTAACATTATAACAACTTTTATTACTTCTAATATAACATTGAAAAAATACAAAAATCCTTCAATAATTATATGGATTCTTTATTCTCCCCCTTTGTATATTTTGTTTTTCAAAACTAAAAAATCACTAGATATTATTAAATCATATAATTTTTTAATGATAAATTTCTCGATACCACGCTGTTGAATAATGCTATATTTTTAAGATATGTTGATACCTTAGTGACATAAAATTTTAGGTGACTGATCATGAAATTACCCCCAATAAAAACTCAATAATTTATCACCCTTTTTAAAAATCACATATGAGGATTCCAAAACTAAATATTAGAATAGAAGTGCACCATTCTCACCATTTTTTTTAAAAAAATACAATGTTTTTGTGGAATATCCAAATTTATTAATTTAGAAATACCGCACATGAGTTTTTTTCCTTAACACTTTGACTCAATATCTCATATGATACTTTATAAAAAATATAATTAATATCATATTTTTGGAAATATTAACTCTCCTCACATAACCATTTATAAAATTATCATTAATTAAATGATTCAAGATATCTATATTTTTTTATTTAGAGTGTTGCATTGGATTTTTTGATAAATCAATTTCACCCTGATTACCACATGAAAATCATTATATATTGAAAAAATTTAACTTGTATTCTTCCAATTTATCTTTAATCGATGTATTTTTTGCGTGTACATGTGTATCAACAACATATATATATTCTAAAATAATTAACATCTTGGTGTTCTATTTCTTACAATGAAAATAGATGAAAATTTCGATATAATGACATGAAACTACATTAAATATTTGTAAATAGTTTTTTCACATATATATATATATATAAATATCCTAGAAATATATAGTTATACAATCATTAGGGAAATTATTTATATAAAACTTCTAAAAAATGATTACAGTTATTTTTATTTCTATCATTTTAACTATCTCATTGAGATCACTATAATATGATTACTATTCTAGATGACCTATAGACATACATAAAGGAGGGGTCCATAAGTAATAATAATGGTGTTAATAAGATAAAAATCATTTTAGATATCATAAGAGATAATAAATCAAGGAATGAAACAATAATGGAACATAAAAAATCACATAGAAACATGGAATAATGTTAAAAGAATTATAAAATTATAGTAATTATAAGAATAATATTACTATTGGACTAACATAAGGGATTTCATTATAAAAAAAATCAAGGTTCACCACAATGAAATAATAATATTATGATAAAATAACAATTCATCATGCCCATGCATAATATTAGGGATAAAGATAACCACATAATGACCATGCATAACTTTGTAAACAATGTTAACCGTATAATGTCCACGAATAAGTATACCATGAGTTAAAATTAATTACTTGATCAATTGGGGGGGTGTATATAATTCCATTCCCACCCATAACCATAAAAATAATGAATTTGTTTACATGGATAATAATCATACAAAAAGAGTAAACATGAAATAAACCATTGGTATGAGGCATAATAAGTTCCAAAATAATTAATTATTAAAATATCATGCAATATTCCTTAAAAATAACGGATTTGGGTATATTGTTAATTCATAATAAAAAGTATAATTTTTAAATAAAATAGATCAAAATGTTATGTTAAAATGTATAATATAATATGAATAATAAATCATGAAATTAAACTTTTGGAATAAAATTTCGAGAAAATTGATAAATAATATTCTTAAGGTATAGGAGAATAGAGTTAACATAAAAAATAAATAAATCAAATATTTCATATTAATATAATGTGTTTTTTTATTTTTGGAATTATTGAGTGAAAATTACCTTTATATTAGTAGAATAACATAATAATTTTTTTAATAACAGATAAATCAAAAAAGAATCCCTTTTAATCATCATATGGTTTGACATGAAGAATAAATAAAAAATAAAAAAAACAACATAAATATCAATATAATAATTAATAATGAGAAATACTAATGGATATAAGGTAATAATATTATAAATGGGTAAATTGGAAGGTATTGATGTATTTAGACAATAAAAGGGAACACATTTTGAAAAATGGGAAATCGTGAGAAACAAACCCTTCCCTAAACAATGACTTACTTTGAAAGATCTGATAAAATCATGAATAGTCAACTAAAATCCATTAAATAATTTTTATATAACTATCTTTTATATTCTAAAATACTTTTTTATGTTTTATTCCGTTATTAAATTAAATTTTATTATGTTGACCATTCCATAATGGTTTAATTCAGTATCCCAATATTTCTATAATGTAGAGGTAATAATAGAAGATCATTTAATAGTGGTTAAATATTATCTAAATGTTTAATGTTATAGGTTAAATATCATTGAATAATTTATATAGTCTCATATATTAGTAGTTAGTTATAATTCATTGAATATTCCTTGGCAATCAAGTTTTAGACACATAAAATATTCTACAAATGTTACAAACAATCTCATTATTATCACAACTATTTTAACATAAAAAATGATAAAAGTTATAAATTTATTATTAATTTATATTTAATAAATAAATATCTTTTTAATAATATCCATGAATGGAAAAAGTGAAAAATAAAATATAATCATTCACATAGGTAGCATAAAAAATTCACTGGTTAATTTTTTTTTAATATAGTTTTAAATAGAAGTGAAAAAATATTTAAATATATTTTTTTAAAAAATAATTACAGTATATAAAAGACTCTATTTTAAGGTTAATTATATTGATTAATTTAATTTTATAAAGGGTTTCGGATGAATATAAATGGGAAAAATGGGTTTCGATACCCTTATTTGTTTTACCATAGTAACGACTTATTAAAATTTTTTTAGTGAGAGTTAATGGATGATCTATAATAATTTTTGGTCAAAATTATTCTATTTTAATCATAATGTAATCATGTTTGAAAAATGCGTGGTTATATCAAATTTTTTCTATGAAAAAATCATAAATGGGAAAAGAGAAATATGTTTTAAAACATTACCTTACATTTTGAATTGCCTCTTTTGGATAGATAGTAATGACTTTAGATGATGCAATTTTTGTTCCAAAAAGGTATTAGTAATTTGAGGAGTTAAAATTAGAGTGGTTTTGAGTATATAATTATTAATTAAATTTTTTTGTGTTTACGGGAAAATGGTGAAGATATTTTAGAATAAAGTATTGATTATTTTATTTTTTATAATAAAGACAATGAATAATATTGATTAAAAATATTTTAATTGGATTATGATAAAAAAATGTGTTAATTGGAACTAAAACCAATAAAAAACCATATAAAACAATTTAAACACTTTGTTAAAGGTAAATAATAAAAAAATTATTATAAAACATAACATTGTGTTGAAAATTTCAAATATAGTTTTAAAAATATAGCATATTATTTTTAAATTTAGTATTTTACTTATTAAAAATATTTCTTGACCAGAAATGTTTTTTATAAAATTTTTATTCATATTTATATCATTATTATTTTATAGAAGTTACGGTATTCGTAAAAACTATATTTTTGACTATAAAATAAAAAATTATGTTAAAAAAATACAGTAAAATAACCATAAGATAATTTTTACACCCTAATTGTTGAAATTATGAACATTTTATAAAATTTAATATATAAATATTAAAATTTTAAATTTATTTTAACTCATATAATACATGGAAAATAATTTTATTTTGAATAAATATTATTTGATTTGTTATGAGTGATCACATTCTCAGTTATTTTAATTTATTTATTTGTTTGAGATTAATAAATAAATTTTACATAAATATGTTTAAAAAATAAATTAAAAAATTTGAAAAATAAATTTTAACATAAAAATTAATATTTTAAAAAATAATTTAGAACATATATTATTAATATTTGTACATATTTTTGTTTCTCGTCGTCTTATTTTTGAATTTTTTATATAATTACATTCAACTATTTTTAAATATTTTAAATAGTCATTATTTAGGTATTTACTAATTTAATTATTTTATTTAACATTCAAATGATCAGTTATTATTCCCAACAGTATTTTATTATTCAAATGGTCATTTAATAACAATATTTATAATAAATACTTCCCAACTATTTTATTATTGATTTACCCATATTTCTATCAATGTTTACTATATTTTATTATTTCAATTTAATTTCAAATAGTTTTTTATATTTTTATAGTGTTGTTCATGTCCGTGGAACTTTTTAATGGCTATAATATACCAGAATATCAGGTTTTGGTTTTGTTATATAGATGTATTTATTTACCCGTTATATTATTTTGTTCTATGGAGAACATTCTTACTTCATATTTACAGTTTTATATTTATAATGTAAAATTATATTTTTTGTTTTTATGTAATAAAATGATTTTTATCATGTGTATGATTTATATTGCATAAATATTATTGAGGGAAATTATTTATAGTTGATAATTCTGGGTAATTATATTTTTCCCCTTTAGAAATTCCATCCTCTAAATATTATCTAAATCCCAAAGTCATAAATAGAAAGTGGATTTTTTTTTCATTTCACCCTAAATTTATCATGTTTCTTTTTATACTCATTAATTCTCAATAGTATTTTGACTAAAAGGGGGATCTTGTTTTATAGTGCTTTATCAGTATGATCGACGATTTCCATTTGCTACTCCTTATAAGAGAGATCATGATTTAATTATACCACCTATGGATTTAGAACATGTAAAGAATGTGGTATGTACTTCTTCTAGATAGATACATGGAAAACATCTTTCACTTGAGAAACATTTAATGGAAGGAAATATCAATAGGCTAATTTTACAACATGATCAAGAATATAAAAATGTATTATGTACCTGAGACATAACATTACATTATTTCAGTATATAATTAATATCTTTCAGGTTGATATTCATATAAATGATTTATCACCAACAAAAAACTTATTAACCCATCGATGATTATCAACAGTGATATTCTGTTGAATCTTAGACTAACAGATGCGTTGATGAATGGATGCGATATTCTATATAATTTGTTGTACCTTTCATTATTCGAATATATCTATATCTTACTTCATATATGAATATAGGAGTTCAATATTTCTTCCCACACAGGGATTCAAATGGATCATTTTGGTAAGATTTGAGAAATCAAGAGGGGGGGGGGGGGTGGTTAATTGATTTTCTAAATAAAATATATACTTCAAAATAGTTTAAACTAAATACCAAAAATTATAAAATCCTTATAGTTAACTAAAATTGTATAAAAATAAAATATAATGTATATAAATATTTCCCAATGTCTCAATAAAATTCCAAAGAAAAATATTTTAAAATCACTTTATCCTTTGAAATAATTCTAATCACATTAATGATATCATAGAAAATAATAATTAATCTTAACTAAAAAATTATTTCATTGAAAAATGAATATTTCAAATTAAAAGTGTAAAAAAAATACACACATAGTTGAATAAAAATAAGGGGAATGGTATCAAGAGATGTCTTATTCTTCTCCATATATAATTCAACCATTTATAAGTGAATTTATTAAAAAATAAACCTCATCTATAACTTGTATTGGGTTTTATTGACCATAGTGCATATAGATATCGAGGATTTTACATATCCTCTTCAAGAGTTTTCATGGGAATAAAAATTTGAAGAAATAATAAAATATTATAAAGTATGGTACAATATACCATATTCGATATTAAAAATATTTATATATTTTAATAAAAGTTTAACTCGCAGGAATAATAAAATAACGAAAAATCAAACATAAAAATTAATGAATAAGAATATTGATATTATAATGTTTTATAGACGTTTCATCTTTCATTCAATTCGTCTTCTTTCGGTTAAGATATGAAGTTTGAATACTGAAGAATGTTTTTTTTATAATTTTCAAGGGAAAATATATTATTGAATTGTTCACATTTTTAATATTTTTAAAATTATCTATATAAGCAATGATGTCTACACCTATTTTTCGCAGACTTTAGTTTCCATTTCAAAAGAATATATTATTCAAAACGATCCACTAATAACACATCATTAGAAATCCCTGTACTCAGAAAAAAAATTTGGGAGAATGGAATGCCTATTTACAGTATTCAATTCTATACAGAAAGTGGTTGGGAAATATAATATTAAAATAGAATACCAATATTTTTACATTCTTTATTTAGGTGTTCCATGTTAGTTTATCTATAGAATTCCCAACACAAAGGGAAAATTTTGATTGGATTCCTATGGAATATTTTATGGTCGATTTCTCAATGTCCCTATCAGTCCAATAATTTGGAAAATTAAATGATTTTAATTTATTCCCAAGTATTTTATTTAAGAGTTTTCCTAAAAACTAACAGTCAAGGTGGTAACATTAACTTGACAAGAGGAATCTTGAAGTCTTACAGCAGCCTCTCCTATTCACGCGGTCACATTCTTACTCTGTCAAAATTCAATTTTCTCACATGGTATCTTAAAATCAATGAGTGTTTTATTGGAATCAATCTTTGCACCATATAACTTATATATATTCTTAAAAGAATAAAATACCATTTGGTCACTTTTTATTTTCCTTGCTGTCACTTGGTATTTCATACTATTGATCTATGAGTTGGTGAAAAAACCACCATAGTCAATTCCAATGGTATGTGGTTGATCCCATTTCCATGTGATTAATCATGTTTATTAATATAATATCATTGTCAACCCCAAATTCATATAGTAAATCCACTCTTTATATGGATTATTTGGCACTTTGTAAAATTTTTCTTATCCATAATTTTAGTGGGTACTCTAGCTTCATGGGGGATTTAAGACTTGTGAATGAATATAAAGTTCCCAAAATAATATATGACTTATATAAAACATATTAAATTATTAGAAACACATAAAAATTATTTTTTATTATTAAAATGATTAATTTATCATCTAATATAGTATATCATTATGAATGCTTCTCTAGAAACTGCATTTTGTGTGATAATTAATCTAGAGGAATGTGTTTATCCAAGAATTATTTAAATTCTATTGATAAATCTCTGAGTATTTCATATTTAAATTTAATTGTTATTTTATATTAACTATCAATATAAGAAATATATTTATACTAAATATGAACTATATGTTCAAGTATTTCTGAATGAACCTCTGTTTTGTGAGGTGAACATCATATATTAATAATATACAATTGAAAGTGGTGTTCTATAAAGCCAAACCAGTTCATTAATATGAAACCAATAAATTTAATCATGTGACCATTATTCTAGAGTGTAAATGAAGTGGGATTTTTTTAAGTAAATCTATGAAAACCTATATGTCATTGTTTCTGTTAATTTCATTTTAATACTCATGATAATATCTATAGTGATATTATCTAATTTACATGCAAGTATAGGTAATGGTTACATTATCAATTTAAATTTTTATGATTCATTTTTAAATTAATAGTGAAATAAAAAATTGGATGTATATTAAGAAATATCCTTGTTCATATTACCATAACAGAATCCCTCTCAATGATCTCTATAAATATTTTTTATTTCTTGGGTGGATGGAAAATGTTATTCTATGTGTATCAGGTAATAGTACATTCATTATCTAATGCTAAAATTGTATAAAAAATCATGTCCCTTATCTTACAACTATTTATTTGTTAAATTTTAACTCTAATATTTTCCAATACCTTATTGTTTCCACCTTATTTTATAACCCATCATCATCCCTTTGTGTATCGTTAATATTCTCCAAGATAGACGGTTAGGGAATAATTTGAGAAAGGTATGATTTATTACAATATTTTATGATACCTAGGTCCCTCATTTGAATTTTCAATGGTATTTTATCCATATTATTTATCATCATATATAGATTTAATTCATCCTCTTAGAGTAGATCATATGGTACATTATTTACATTTTAAGGGTGCTAATAGATTACATCATCATATAAATTGATTAGCTCAGACAATCTTCATTGGAGGATATTGAAATCTTTTCATCTGAATATTTTTTTGTTAGTATATATGTCATTATTTTCACCATATATATATTACACCAAATATTCATGGAAAATATTACCACTACTAATATAAGAAATAATTCAGGTAGTTTTTCATATGCACTATTAAATGTATTAAGGATAAGGCTATAAAATTATTATTTTATATAGGAACAAAAACCCAAATAATATATTGAAACATTATTTTTTATCAAAAATAATTATTCAGTTGGTGGTTGTGTGAGTATATGTGTTTAATTCAAACTCTCATTTATCTTATTAAATCTCTCTTTACATAATTCTATATAGAAAAACAATACTCCATTATATGTCTTATTTGTTAGTGGGTTTGAAAATATTAATAAATAAATAAAAAACCATTGATAATAAACATATAATATAATGAAACTATATATCTCAATCACAATTGTTTTTTGGGACATTCATTAATCTCTATAATCACTGAGATATATGAAAATATCACTTCACTTGGGATAACATTCCCCATGAAATAGAATTTCACTATCTAGAAGTTATATTTAGTGTATTTAGAATACAAAATATCCTATAATAAAATATTTAACACAATTCCCAAGTAATCTTAATGTAATTAATTAACTATTAAATATATGATAATATCATCAATAAAAACCACCAAAAATTGTTTAAGGTAATATCTAAAGTCATTATTCCTAAAGTCCATGAATATTGTTGGAGCATTGCTGAGTTCGAATAGAATCACTATGAAGTCATTATATCCATGTAATATGTTAAAGGTATATTTTGGAAAATAATTTTTCTAGAACTTCAATTAATAATATCATATTCAAATATTAATACTTGAGAAATGTAGATCACCATATTATTGATCAAATAATTCACGAGTCCATCTGAGAGGTACATTTTTCTTTATTGTGATCTTGTTATGATACTAATAATCATTACAGAGACACATTGAACTAACCTTATTTAAGGAAAATAAGACTAGAGTATCCCCAATATCGAACTAGGAAATGTAAAAACCGTGTCCAAATGGTCTTGTTGTAAAATAATAAACTCATTTAGTTTAATAGGTATCATTTTGTATGGACTCATTGATATAGGGAGAGCTCCAAGAATATGTTCTATAACAAATTCAACCTCTCAATTGAAAATAATTCTAGGAAACTCATTAAGAAATTTATATGTATATCCTCTTATAATATGAATTTTCGCAACGTAAATCCTAATTTGTACCTCATCTATTTTGTAAGATATGGCTCCTTATAAGGTGAAAATATCTATTCTAATGGTTGAGTTACCAACTGCATTTAATAATTTTACATAAATTTATGCAGGATCATATAGGTTATATAATGTTGTTTCCATATCCCAATAGTTGATATTTTTACTATATCAGGACATGAAATCCATTCAAAATATTGAATAAAATTTTAATATTGTTATCATAACTAGTTTTTAAGGAAGAGTCTTCCCATAAATATTAATGGTGGAAGAGTAATATAGTTTACATGAAATTATTGCACCACATTGTGTTTTATCTGCTAGATCAACCATTATATCTCAATATGGTGATTAATTATTTCAAGAGAATACGAATGATATGAATTAATTTATAGAAATATAATAAAATATAAATTATATTATTCTTGAATGAATAAAATGTGTACCGGACAACACATTCTTTTCACATCATTATTCTGGAGTAAATATCAAAATACATATCATAATATCTTCTAGATTTCATTATTTTGGATGTTTTTCCCATCTATTATCCTCTATGATCCTTTAATTGGAAAAAATATTTTTATAGTGTATAATATATTTGTTGTTATAATATTTGAAATTTATAGGAAGGTTAATTAGAAACTTCCATTCATCCACCACATTGATTAGATTCTTGAAATCCTTTTCATTATATTGAACACAATTTCCCAATTTGTTACAAATTAATCATTTTGAATTTTTTTGGTAGTTAACAATGTGATTCTTTATACACTTTTGACATTTTGGTATTCGAATATTCTTTCCTCAATGAGGATTATTGGTAAACCCAAAGAGTTAAATTCCATTTTTCTTTTATTATCTCTAGTTACACATAATCATTTGATAACATTGATCTATATGTCAAACATAAGGGTAAATCATTAAGTTTCCTCATATTTATATCAATGTATTGGATTTATTATTTTTTTCTAAGACTTTTTTTAAGATAATAAAGAAGTGAGCATACTTATTTTTAGCATGGATGAAAAATCACGAGGATTAAGTTGAAAGCCTTTCAATGTTTTCCTCCTATGACCCAATACACACTTCTTACCTATAGTGAAGCCTGTTAAATTCCCTCTTAATTTTAGTATAATGTGTATAGGGAAAATATTTACAGATTTGTTTGTTGAAATCATCTCATTTTATTGCATCGTCATCTTCCATGGTATTTATTTCTTAATAAGTGTATGCCACTATGTGGCTACCCTCTTAAAGAATTAAACGGGGAAGATCAAATTATTTTTTTAGAGTATTGATTTATAGATAATATTTTAATAATGATTTGTATATATTATTATGTGATTAAAGGATAATCGGATCAGAAAATAATGGTTTTTATTTTCTCATAATGTATGCAATTACAACTATATCTTTATTTTAAATTATTATCATATCTTGAGTTAATTATAAAAGAACACCATTAATGTTTTCATCCAAACTACCCAATTATTAAACAACTCATTCCTAAAATCATTACATTTCCCAAAATATTGGTTTTTGAAGATATTTATCCTTTTTACTAAAAATTACTAAAATAATGGAGATTTAAGGATGAGAATACTTGAATTAATAAGAATATTACAGTAAAATTATGAACATAAGAATAATAAAAAACATGTGAATCCAATATTGTGGATTTTTAATGATATATATTATTTATTTTGGGTTAATTTCTTATTTGGTTTTCTAAAAAAATTCCAAAAAATAAATAAAAATAGATTTGATAACAACAATAATGAACCCAAACACATTCATATAATATTAGATCATTTTGATCATAAATATAATTATAATACTCATGGAAATTAATCATTGTATAATATTGAGGAAATTAGATTTGTAAAACATCTCTATATAAAACCAAGGGTTTTAATATGATAATCATGGGGTCATATAGCATAATATAGAGTAAATAACAGAATGGAATAAAAATGGATTATAAATTGTCACATTAAAATGTAGAATAAGAGAAACAAATCATAAGATTAGTGTAATCATCAGAATCATAAAAATTTGGCATAGAAATAAGTAATTCCATTATAAAAATATATAAATGCTTTGATGATTAAATTAAAACATTATAGATGATGCTAACAATATCATGATCATGCATATGATTGCGGACAAAGAAAACTGCATCATACCCCCACATAACATTGTGAAAAAGCTAACTACATCATGCAGAAAAACAGGGATATCAGGATATATAATAAATTTAAAAGTTTATAGGGTGATATATAAGTTTAGGCCCACCAATAATTTTTTCAAACCATTCATATGTGTTCCATTTGAAAAAAACATACAATAACAATAAACATGTAATAAAATAATGATGGGTAACATAATAAGTTCATAAATCATTACACATTAGGGTATAATATATGACCACATTAAAATAAATTATTTAATAATCATGTATATTCTTCATAATAATGAATAATTGGTCCTGTAAATATTTCTCAATGTGTGGTAGAATCTTAATGTAATTTACTGAATAAATCCTGAAATCAAACTCTATTTTTAAATATTTATGAAAATAGAAAAATGGAATTTTTAAGAGCCAAGAGAATAGAATATCTATGTAACCCCAAAATATTGTTTGTTATGTGAAATAAGGTTTTATTTGGAAATGATAGATATTAAATAAAATTTATAAGAGATGAAAAAACCAGAAAACATTTTAAATAGGTAAAGAAATTAGAAAAAATCCCCTTACTGGAATCATAGAGTTTGACTTAAGGTTCCAATAAAAAGTTGAAATAATTACATGAATATCCCTATAAAATGAATAATGGGAAATAATAATAAAAATAAGGTAATAATACTTGAAATGTATACAGATAAAGTGTTAGTGATAAAAATATTGATAGGGACCAAAATTATAAAAATGAGAAAGGGTGGAGAGGACCCTTTCCTTAAGTCTTGAATTACTAGGAAATATCATATATACTCATGAATAGTCAAATAAAATTTATTTAAGATTTTTATAATTACATTTTTTCTATTTATTTCACCACTTAAAATCCATTTTAACCATATTTTTTTGTTTAGTAATCTAATAACATTTGGGTAAAATGTTTCACCCTTATTCAGTCCATGGTTCCAAATATTTTTTAAGAAAATATAATGTTAGATGGTCTATGTATAATGTATTTATAATCTAGATAACTTTAAGGGTTTATAATTCATATAATTTTATAAGTAAGTTCAATATACTCATTGTTCGTTACAATTCCTAGAATCTTCTTTGGTGAGTTTGTTTTATGTTTAAAATATACATTAATTGAATACACTAAATTCCATATTTATCAATATTATTTTATCAAAAAAAAATATATAAATAATGTTAATTAATTATTTTTTACATTAAATCATGAAATAAATTTTTAATAACATCCATCAATGTTATAAGTGAAAATTAAAATATCCTTTTTTTACTTAGGTAGCGTTAGACTACAACTGGTGAAACAATATATTTATGATATTTTAAAATATAATAGATAACACAATTGACATTGGATTTTAATAGAAAAATAAATGTATATAAATCCTATGTTTTAATGTCACTTTATGGATAAATTTAATTTAAATAAAGATCAACATATTAATAAAAATGAAAAAATTTATTTGGAAACCTATATTTTTTTAAAATGGTAAAAACTTATTAAAATAGATTTAATGAGAGGTAATATGTGCTAAATAATACATTAGGCCTTAAAACGATAATACTAATATGTTAATGTAATCATGGTATAAAAATAAGTTGGGGTTTAAAATATTTTTCTTGTAAAATAATCAAAAATAATAATGGGGAATGATGTTTGGAGACATTACTGAATATTTTGAGTCACCTCCTTTAGACTGATCATTAATATTTTTAGAGGGGATTTTGAAAAAAAAATTGATTAGGGATGTGGAAAGGAAGTTGATAGATGAATTTGGGTATATATTTGAAAATTGATGGAATTTTCCGAGTTATGTGAAATAAGTAGATGAGGTTTGTCTATTTATAAAAGGCGGAGGGGTATTTTAGAATAAAGTATATATTATTTTTTCATATAGAAAAGATATTATGAATAATATTGATTTTATTATCTTTTAGTATATTATGATTACATAATTAATTTTATTTTACTATAAAATGATTCCAAAAGCAAATTGATTCTTGGAAGCACTTAATTAAATAAAAATAATAAAAATAATTCTTTATTGGAATAAAATATAAATTATGATTCAAAATTTCAAATATTGGTTTTCAAATTAAATTTATTATTATTATATGAATTATTTTCCTCCTTGAATAAATTTTAATTATATAAAATATTTTAACAAATTTTAAAGTCATGTTTATATAATGGTGTTTTTATAGGAGTTTTGTTAGTTATAGAGACAATATTTTTTTATTAATCAATAAAAAAAATAAACATTATTCATAAAAAGCCTAAAAAATATCTTGAAGATTATTTAAAGATTATGATTCAAAAATTGAATTCAATTTTTTATAATTTAGTCTCCATATATTAAATATAAAATTTTTAGATTATATTGGATTTTTTTATTTTAAACAAAAACTATTTCTCGTTCTATGAGTGTTTATATTTCGATTTATTATTATTATTTTATTATTATTTTATTAATAATTAATTAGAATATATATTTTAACTAAAATTATATTCAAAATTAAATGATGATCTTTTTACAAAAAAATTATTATTTTACTAAAGAAGTTAAAATATCTATTATTACAACTTATGCATAATTTTTTAGGTTACTTGATTTGAGAATTATTTCTATAGATTTATTTCTCTTATTTTTAATCATTATAAATATTATTTATTTTACTCATTTAATTTTTTCATTAGTCTGGATATAATTTTAATGGTAATCTATTATTCATAATCATCATCTATCAATCCGACGTTTTTATAATCAAACCTTGTACTCCAAATACTTCTCATTTTCTTCAATATTGATTCTATCATTTTTCGAATTTTTTTTATATTTCATAATTTTAATTTTGTTTCTTGTAGTTTTCTAATTATTACAATGTTTATCATGTCCATAATATTTTTGGGTGCTGGGTTGTACCTGAATTTTTTTATTTACTTTAATTTATTATGTTACAATGTTTTTTCGATTCAATAGACTGTATTCATACATCATATTTAATATATTATATTGCTGTAATGAAATGATGTTTTTCTTGTATATAATTTATAAAACACAAATATTTGAGAGGGTATTCTTCATATATGAAAATAACATGTCATTACATTCTTACAAGAAGAATGTTCTTCTTGATATTGATTTTCCATTATAACCGTCACCGACTCCATCAACATTAGTGTACCCAAATAAACCCAAATATTCACATATTTTTTATAACAAACCATAAATCAATGTTACATTAATTTAAATGATTATTAAATTAATATCATTCATGATTTAATACCTTTGGCCTCATTTAAATATATCACACATGGAAATTGAATGGAAAATATCAAGTCTAGAAGATATTAAATATAATAGATAGATAATCTGACTTCTAAATCCCCTTGATTCGAATGTTGTTTCTTAGTTTATTTTCAAATCTCTTTAACGACATAAATATGTGATTATAGTGTTTTCGAATCTTTTATAACAATTTTATTCATAAAATACTTGGAATATTTCTCATGATATTGAAAAAATAAATTCTCCTTTAACAGAATAATCACTCTAATTAAAGATCTTATCTCCCCAGTAATAGACATCACACAGAACATCATTAACTTATTTTCGAATAACTTAAATATATAATCCATATATCCTTTCTACATTTGTTAATAAACTCAAACAATTCAATTTTTTGTACATGTACTCACATTTTTTACATAAGGGTTAGTCTCCACCTCCCCTATGGTGAAACTCATCCAGTTCAAGTTGCATTCCAATTTAGAATACTTGGATCAAGTGGTATATTTCAACCCATAAAGTGACTTCTTTAGCCTAAACACCTTTGTTCCATCGATTTAAAGGATAAATCCTTTAGATATTTTAGAAACACACCTTTTTATTTTGTATCTCCCGTCAAAAAAGAATACATCACATCGATTTGATAAATAATGTATTGCTTTTGAGCTGCAATAGAAAAAATCATTCATATTTCTTCATGACATAAATTTTTTGAAAATGATTTTTCAAATTGAGTTCCTTTTACATGGAAATATTTACCCACAAATGTATACCTATTTATTAAAATATCACGATTTTTATTGAGCATGTTTATGAAAACTGATGTGGTCCCAATAATTTTATGCCCATATATTATTGGAAAAAGTTCTTAATTGGAATTATATTTATCCCGATCCAACTCCTCATTTATAGAATATATAGATTATTTATTCTAAAAATATTTATTAATTTATTGTGGCACAAATGAATATATTATTGATCTTTAAAACTAATGACTTAGTTTTCTTATAGTGTGAACTAGTTATTCTTGACTTCCAATGATATTTGAATCCCCAGCATTTTATTATAGAATATGAAACTTTTATTGTTTATTTTTATAAATGGACTCATAATAATTTTTTTTCTATAATTTATATGTACATGATTTAATTCATTTTTATATTTTTTCATTCCTTATTCATGAGTTATGAATGTTTCATTCATTGAAATTATCCAAAATTATATTATTTACCTTTTGAGAAATTTGGATTATTTTCAATGATATTAACATCATAGTGAAATACTAACTAATTTTTTATATTATTCCATCACTTGTAGCATATAATTGGGGATAAATATTACATGAACAGTCCTTTATATTTCACATTAAATGATCCCCAATCAATTTATTAATATTTTAATTTCTACCAAATAATATGGAATACTTTATTGTGGGATTATTTTGGAAAAAATTTCATTATCCATGTTTCATTCATGCCTCATGAAAAATATATTTTAAAAATGAATAGATATACTAACAGTATATCTTCTAATGAATTTTCAGAGTTTGAATTCAATAATAAGTTTTCTTCTCATTTCAATAAAACAACCAAAGTTCCAATATGAAAAACAATTTTTATGGGGAGTATATGGAACACTATATTGATATTTAATCAATTATTTAGAATGATAGGGTTTCCAAATAATTATTAGTGAAACCCCTTAAAATAAATGTTATCATTTTCTTCCTTAATAATCCTCTCTATTTCTCAAACTATATTATGGTCATCTTGAACATATCCATTTTCTAAAATCTTTTCATCATGAAAATATCATTATAATATCTCATATATATATATTTCAACATTTAGTATAGGATAAAATTTAAGTTTTAGTGGGAACCTAAGAAGAAAACCAACATTACATGGGATATCTGATAAGTAATCATAGTGAGATCATCGATGATTCTAGTTAAATAAATATTTCCTTTAATGGATTGATATTTAATTATCCAACTTAATACATAATGTATTATATAAAATGTATTGGTGGATATAATTCATATTCTATAGTGAATTCCATGTAAGAGTTTAACTTTTTAAATGTTTTAAAAATGAAATATATTTTTTGTTTATTCAGAGAAATTATCTCACCACGACTCTAATTGGGGTCATTTTAATACTCCTTTGGAAAATATGACCATTCCTTTTATGTTACACCATATAAAATTCTTATGAACTCAAATAATAAGAGTAATTTAAATTCTCAATTAAGAATAGGTTAACAGTCCTCTATCCCTTAGTAATATTTTATGATAATTTACTCTCTTTATGGAATAATAATTTCATATAAAAATAATTCATTTTTATCATTTTAAAGTTGAATAATACTCAAAAAATCATGTTTCAGGTTGTCTAAAAATATAATATTGTCATATATGATTTTTTATCTTCAATATCCATTAGAAAATTTCCTCTAATTTTCAAGGTGTTGTCATTTCCAAAAGAAACTAAACCTATATCATGACCTTAATTTTCATAGAAATTTTAATGTTGCCTTTTAGGTGCGCTGAAATACCACTATCATTTATCATTTTATTATTTCCCTTTATTTCTTTTAAATCATACTCACTATGTAGAGACATTACTAATTTACCATCTCAATGAATAATTATGACCTCAATAGCTATATTTGTCTTTCTAAGAAGAGTACTATTTAATTATTTATGATAATGAATTAGATTTAAATATCTTCCAAAAATACAATTTAAATTAGAAATTATATTTTCTCTCTACAGATTTGGTAAATATCATCTTAAGGATTACCATTACACATAATTGTTTTTCATTTTTTAATAATTCTACTCCATCAATTCATTACTTCTTTAACTTGATAGAAGTGGTTACTATACTAGATAGCATAATATTTATACTCATATACATGATAACACCAACAATATCCTATAATTATTGACCTTTCATAATAGTATGAGTTTTTAAATGAAATTCTAGTTTATTTATAGATTAATTATGATATTTTTTAAATTTTACTATGGGGGATATTTCTCACTTAATTCTCAACTATCTTTAAAATAGGGGTATCATTATCATGAGTTTTGTCAACAAAAAATATCCAATTTTCCCTTTCAAAACATTAACTATTAATAAAATTGGATTTAATGTTTTTTATGGTTATTGGTGTTTATATTATATAATTTTTTTTTGGATTACATTATTAGTAGCTTGTGATTATTTGTTTTTATTTCCACTTCTTCAATATGGTCTTATATCATTTACTTTATGGAGTTTTTAGGATCCAGAAACCTTTATTATGGATTATTTAAGACATATTCATTTGCATAATATTTATCCATAAAATATTCTAATACCATTCTTATTATGAAATTCTCACTGTGACGGGATTGAGTTTTTTAATGGAATTATCTTCCATTTTGAGTAATCCAAATTCACATTCTTTTTTATACCCCTCCTCATTCTAAAATTTATTGATTTACATTTTGATGTTGGAATATTTCTCAAGTCATGAATCATGGTAAATATTATATATTTATCAATTTATATCTCTCCACATTTTCCATCACTAATAGATGTTTTTTTCTTTATCAAATTATCCATAAATTCCCTAATCCTTTCATTATCATCTTATTATAATTAACTACTATAAATAAATAAATAATCCTTTTATTTTCTCCATATTATTCTTATTTTTTTTATTTTGTGAATTTTATTATTCTCAAAACGTTTATTAACATAATTAGGGATTTTATTCCATCTCATTATCTAATAATATTCTTCTTTCCCATAATATAGCCATATATCAATTTATTCTATTGAAATTAATTCTCAATGTTTCCAATACCAGCATAATTTAAATAAAATAATGTGATTTTTAGATTTTATTTATATTTTAATTTGTTTTAATTATTTTAGAAATAGAAGAGACTAATATCATTTTATTAATCCTTTATGGTCCATGTTAATTACTCGAGGGGGTGAATTGAGTATTCAAAAGTTCCAATTAAAAAATTCCTTTCTAATTATAATTTAGAAAAACCGAAAAAATAATATATCTTATTTATATAATAATATAGGTAAAAACATTGAATAATTGAAATGATTTCTCTAAATTATAGAAAAACACACATAAATAGTTTGGGAAAAATAATGTTAGGACATGATTTAGGGTAATTTATTATTATTATAATATTATTTGTTTACCCTTATATACCAGATTTACCTTTTAAATATGGTAAATAAATTTTTTACCGAAATAATTATTCGAAATGTCTAAAAATAAAAGATACCTATTTACAAAATTTAGACATCCTGATTCCAAATATGGAATCCATTTTTCCAAATTCAAAACATAGAAGTGGGAGAAATTAATTTTAAATTAATTCCCTTTGTTAAAACAAAAAGCGTGTTTTTAAGAGATAATAACTATCAAAAGATTGTCACTTGTTCATGTCCGGTTTAATTGTGAAATAATTTCCAATGACCAAAATTTTATGAAATGGTAAAAATATATTCTAAATATACTTTAAAACCACTCAAATTCATAATTTATCACTATTATTTATTTCGATTGAAAAAGTTGTTTTTAATTAAAATTTACTAATTTTCACTATTCAAGAAAATTTAAATGTAATCCGAAAAGTTCCAAAATTTTACCCTAGGCTAATTTCGACATTCCGAATCAAAAAAGTAAGTCAATTTTGAGAGATGGAATTTATTAAATTTTAAAAAGTGGGTATTACTATTCATAAAGGATAGTTTGATTGGTTGTGGTGTGTGTTAGAACTCGAAGCTGCGTACAACACACGCTACTATATTATTCAAAGAGAAGAGTACTGTGGAATCTTGGGGTGTTAAAAAAAACATCAATGTCCTTGATTTATAGATTAGATGGAGATTATTTATTGTTATCTCTTAAAATAATATTTCAACTCTGTGTCTTAATAAATAAATATTTTATTCCATTTCATATCGTCATAAATCTCAACTAATATCACATGAATAATTTCTATTATAAAAAAATTACCTGAATTAGGGTAACACGATCTCTATCCATTAAAAATGTTCTTATGGTAATCTCTAAATCCTATTTCCATTAACAATTTTAAATGGATTACAAATATCTATATTTTAATAACTAAAAATATACTAAATCAATCTTATCATGGCCTCACATTTAATTATCCTCAAATAAAAACATGTTATCTTATTTAAGTATCTAAAAAAATCACAACATAATTCCAAATTTCCATTACCACATATAGTAATGTGACTATGTTGTGTTTTTCATTCTCATGGATCAACATCCTTCTAAATGTATCATTACAAATTGTGTCTGGAATAATGACATAATCAATAAATAATTGTTGTATATATTCATTGAAGAAGAGTGTATCATCCTGAAATTTAATAATACATATTCGACATGAAACCCATTTAATCATACAAGGACACAAAAAATATCTTACATATCTATTGAGAAAATAAATTACTTTTATGTGAGCCATAATACCTTATATATATATATCATTTAAAACCCCAAAATAAATCTTATGTGTAATCTAGTTAATATTATGTATATATAGAAACATTGATGTTAAACATTTTTATCTAAAACATATTCTTCTATATTGTCTAAGATACGCTTATGTATCACATGGATACTTTATGTTACTCTTATCTATTATTTATATGAAATTATTTATGCTCTGGTGGATATTTATTATCAATAAATTGATATATTGTATCATCTATGAAATGTTAAATATTCCAAAATCAATCTTATGTATCATAGTGTATGTTCCCTGATACATTTCTAATTCTAAGTATGAGATATCATGTGTATTTTGTATCCATTTTTTAGGAAACATAGATATTCAATGTATGAAATATACTATTTTTCAATTAATCTAAAACATCTAGAATTAATTTATATAATTATTATATCAAAAAAAATCATTCTAATAAACTATTAATGTCTTTTATATATTACCAATAATTAATACAAATATCCAACCAAAATTCAATGGGTTTATCGTAGAATATAAATATTATTGTGTGATGAAATCATTTGTAACATGATTCCCTAATCCAAAAAATATGTATGTTTAATCATAAATATTGTGAATGATAATTGTTGTGGGAAAAATTAATTACAATAAGAGAACCAAATCTCATCATTTATACCCATATCTATGAGGGACAGGTCATTGTGTGTCTATATTTCTTGTAGAATGAGAACTTGTTCCTTTTAATCTAATTATACAAAAAATATTAAATAACTAGTGTACCATGAATTGAATATTTATTACTTTAGTAATTTCAATGCATCCATAGACAATTTTTATCCCAAATCAGTTAATAATTATTTTTCACGGGATAGGGTTCACTATGTGATAAATTCTACACAATCCTATAGATACATAATTTATGAAGTAATGTATTAGACGACGAAATAGTGATTCCCTATCTGTACTCTATCATGGAACAACCATCCTAGAAGACACATGAGCTATTGTAATAGAGTGAAACAATTTTTTATAAAAACTCTAATCATGGGACAAATATATGCTTTATATCATAATGTACGTTGACTAATAAATATTATTTCCATCAAATCGTCCCTCATCTACAAGGTTGTTAAACATCATCCATGAGAACGCATTCAATAAATGAAACATAAAAAAATGTCTAAAATTACGTTAATGAATTTATTTAAGAAAATAGTCAGAGTATTAATCCATTGTAAATGTTATCCACACACTATTCCATATGATAGAGTTGTGTTTGTGAGAGTACAATAACATTATATACAAGATCAATTCTTTTTTTTACATTGAATTATATAATATAAACTCACAACTCTCATACATTAATTCAATTCATGAAGGGATTTGTAAAGACCTGTAAATTTAATGGAATTTTTTTTCTTAATTACTTTGGGATTTTACGAGTACGTAGTTTCTTGACGGCACCTGATTCCGAGGCCGGGTGTGCCCGGAATAAATTTCAAATGTTTAGCTCGGGTACGTTCAGTGAACGAACGAGCGGGTTTTCCTAACTTTTGAACCGGTGCTCAGAATCAAAATCTGAGGGCACCGATGAAACCATAGCACCCGTAATTACTTAGGAAGAGCTTTTCTGGAATTGCGTTTTCTCGTGACGAGTTGTTAAAAAAAATGGATTAATTTTAAAGTGAAATAAAAATTATGTCAAAATTTCTATTTCACATCCATGTGGTTTAACTCCATGTGAGGGAGTTGAGTGTGACCCACTTGAACCTAAATCATCTTGATAGGATATTAGTGAGGTGGGGCCCACACGAGCACCACCCCTTCATTTCCCCTAACTCCTCTTCCACGTTAAATGATTCCAAATTACACCCATTAATTTTGACAATACTATATGTAATTAATGAGGTGAATTCAATTTTGAATTTTAAAAATGTTTACATGTGTAAATAAAATAATGCAAAGCCTTATTTTATTTTTGGTTGATGTGTTGTGTGGAGATTTGAGAGAGGGAGAGTTCTAAACTTAGAAGAACTTCATCTTCCTCCTTGGAGAACTTGAAGAACACAGACACGCCGTACCACATTCTCTCCACAACAAAGAATGGGGAACACCATTTCTTCCTCAGATGAACTCCGTCATCATATACGGAGCCTTCCCCCACGACGCTGTCTTCGGCGACGCAAGCTTCCATGAATTCTTCTTTGAGGTAGGGGTGTGTTTTTACGTTCGTGAATAATTCTGGCGTTCATCGTTAAATAAATAACTGCTTGTTATCGAATTAATGGGATGAGGTAAGACAACACAAACACGGCCGACCCTACTCCCTATTGTTGTTGTATTTCATGGTTTGGAATGGAGGTGACGTGGTGCCATCGTGCCGCACCATTGAGACCGAATTGGGCTGTGAATGGAGTCGGGATGTGGTGGAGGGGTGTAGCGCCATCGCGCCGTGCCGGAGCACCTTAGAGGGCCGCGGACGGGGCGGGCTGTGGTGGAGGGGCGCGGCGCCGTCGCGCCGCCTCGGTCGGACAAAGGCCGCGGCCTAAGTCCACGGAGATGCAGCGGAGGGAGGCCGAATCCGCCGGTCACCGGTGCTCTAGGAAGGTTGGACCCGTGGGGGTCCTGTGGCATCACACCAGCTGGCCATTCTGGTTGGCTAGATTTTGGAAGGCTAGGGGTCGAAACCCCCGGCTGGTGGCAGGGGCAGACCCCCAAAGTGGGGGCCGCCATTTCAGAATGCTGGGGGCAATGCCCCCCCTTCCGCGTCCACTCAGCGCGCGGTCACACGCACCGGCCGCACCGGGCCAGATCGCCCGCGCCGGGACGGACCGCCCACGCTGGGCCAGACCGCCCGCATGGGGCCGAATGGCCCGTGCGGGGCTAGGCCACCAGCGCTGGGCTAGCCCTCCGCGCCGAGCCGGGCCGCACCGGCTGGGCCAGGCCATGCCAAAGCCGCGGCGGAGGTGCGCGGCGCAGTCGTGCCGCGCCGGTCGGACAAGGGCCATGGCGGTGCAGAGGAGGGTGGCCGAATCCGCCAGACGTCGTCGCTCTAGGAAGGCGGGCCCCATGGGGGTCCCGTGGCGGCACACCGGCAGGCCATTAAGGCCATCCAGATTTCAGATGGCCGGGAGTTGTAACCCCCAGCAGGTGGCCAGGGAAGGCCCCAAACGTGGGGGCCGCTGTTTCAAAATGTGGGGGGCCGCCCCCCCCCCCTTTCGGCGTCCGCTCAATGCGCGAGCGCCCGCACCGGCCGGACCTGCTGCACCGGGCTAGACCGCCCGTGCTGGGCCAGGCCGCCCGCGCTGAGACGGACCCCCGTGCCGGGCCGGGCCACGCCCAACTGAGCCAGACCCGGACCCGGGTCAGGTCGACCCGGTTTGGGCCGACCTAGGGGGCATCGGGCCGGGTCGGACCGGGCCCGAACCCCCTACTTTCGGACAGTTCCGTTCAAATGCCCATAACATGTGTTACGAACCTCCGATCGACGCACCTTCAGTTGCGTAGTGATTCTTGGATCGAGACGGTCGTTTTTTTATATTTCACTTAAGTTTTAGGAGAACTTTGGGAATGACTGGGTTGGTTCGAACACGAAATCAACCGGGCCCTGGGAGCGGAAATACTTATAACTTGAGCTCTAGACGTCCGATTGATGTGCCGTCGACTTTGTTGGACTTCTCTTAGTGAGATGGTTCTTTTGGCTTACTTCGCTCGAGGTTTGGATGAAGTTGGAGTATGGTCAGGTTGGTTTTGAGTTAACAACCAACCGGGCCCCTGGGACGAAAAAGCCAATAACTCTTAGACCAGGTGTCAAATTGATGCGTCGTCTGTCGCGAGGAGTTCCTTTTGACGAAACGGAAATTTGGGATACATCAACTCTGGACTTCGTGTCAGTTGATGTATCGACCCCTTTTGGCTCATGGAGCGGACCCTCCCGGAATCGAGCATGCTGTGTGTGGGAACCATAGAGCTGGCAGCGAAAGCGACGACGATGACGACTGTACTGTAATCCTCCATGGGTTTGGAAGTGACGACGACTGTACTAGAATCCTCCCTAGGTTCGACAACGATGACTACTGTTCTTGTATTCTATGTGGGTCTGGCAGTACTTGACTTCTGTTCTTGTATCCTACGTGGGTCCAACAGTATTTGACTCTGCACTTATATCCAACACGGGTCCGGCAGAGTAGCTGGTCTTGTATCCTTTGTGGGTCTGACAGCATAGCTGGTTTTGTATCCTATGTGGGTCTAACAGATTAGATGAATTAGTGGCTACAGCTGATCATCTCTATCACCTTACGAAGTGTATACACGTGTTAGCTGAGTCTTGACTTGCAATCATTATCATTGATATGATTGTTGTTCTTTCCTGTGTGGATTGTGTTATGCTTTCCTGTGTGGATTGGGTTGTGAACTCCTATGTGGAATGTGTTATGTTTTTCCTGTGTGGATTGGGTTGTATCATGGGCTTGTGTGCTGGAGCCGAGCTAGAAGTGGTGACTTAGGTATATGTATGATCATATACCTAAGTAGAGTTGGTTGTTACTTCGTGATTGTATCTTTCCTTCGTGGTTTATCCTTCGTGGATTCTGGGAGACCTTCGGGGGTCTCGAGGACTCTACTGAGTAGCGTATACACACCCCTACACAGGCTATTCCTGCACTTCATTGTGTTGGATGCAGATGACGAACATCGCAGATTGAGGTTGGAGCTCATGGAGCTGGACGCTACCTGGAGGTGGATCACTGGACGGGACATTCTCAGAGCGGATGGCTGGAGCAGAGGAACATAGGAGACTAATAGTACCCACCCTTCAAGTGGGATTACCAGAGGATGGCTCAGAGTTACTGCTTTACTTTTCTACTGCTGTACTTTCTTTTCAGTTGTACTTTACTTCAGTTCGGTTTGTATTATGGCCCATTTACATTCCAGAACATACTATTGTACTTAGTTTACATAGTGTTTATTTCTGCTTACATACTCTGTGGTGATTGTTTTCTAACACAAAGGCAATGCCTTCCCTTTTATCAGGATTTACACCTTTGGTGCTAGTCGCCAACCCCTGTCTTATGGAAGGCGGGCTTGGGGTAGTCATGGCATGGGTCCCGAGGTTGGGTCGTGACAAATTGGTATCAGAGGAGTTTGGTTCTAATGCAGAAATCAGGACTCTGGTCTTTCTTCTATGTGAAGCAATAGTGTTAAGCGTATTGAGTGTGGTTATCAGTCTAGGGAGTCCAGTGTGGGTGTGGCGGCCAATGTATCCATACACCAGGACTCTGACATCTGATTTCCGACTCAAAGCACGAAAACTTTGATTGCATGTGTGTTTCAATTTTTCTTTGTGATTACTTTTGTTAACTCACCAGGTATATTGTATTGACTGTGGCACACCTGTCTTTTTTCAGGATGGCCCCCCGACAATAGCCAGTTAGGGTTCCTAGCTTTGTGCAAGATGATAGCCCCCGAGTGAAGAGGCCTCGGTGCAGGGCCCTATTACAGCGAAGGCACCAGCGGTACCTCTACCCACTGACGCCACATGCCCCAGATGCTGAGAGTGTACGTCGCCATAGTTCACTACACGAGTTTCAGCATTAGAGACCACCTAGGTTCTGCAGGGAGACGGACCCTCAGGTAGCAGATGATTGGCTGGAGGATATTGTACGAGTTTTTTAGGTCAGTGGGGACACCGGATGACCCCGTGGTGATCCTTGCAGCGAGTCTCCTACACGCGGAAACAGGTAGATGGTGGAGCATGATGCTCCAGGTGCACGACGAGGCATCTCTTATTTGGTTGGACTTTGAGAGCCTCTTCCGCTCGAAGTTTGTACCAGCCACCCTCCATGCGGTGCACATTCAAAAGCTACTACAGCTGCGGCATGGCAGCATGACGGTAGCCCAGTACTCGGTGAGATTTACTGACCTCTCGCACTACTCCATGGACATGGTACGAGACCCATTCTTCTGGGACCGGACCTTTGAGGGGGGACTGAGACATGAGATCTGGGAATCGATGATCTCCCTCATTATTCCAACGCAGGCAGGAGTACTGGAGCGATCCCTTCTTGTGGAAGGCTTTCTTGTCGAGCCTTCACCAGTAGTGAGACCTACTATAGGGCGACACGTAGCGAAGTCTTATACAAATGGAAGTAGACATACATCGTAGAGGTTCAACCAGAAAATACCATCAGGTGGATGACCTCAGGACACTGGTTCAGATGTGCGGGGCACACGTAGTAGAGCCAGTCATATGAGTGGAAGACAGTGCTATGCATTTGGTGGGCAGGGCCACATGGCTCATGACTGCCAGACCCGCCATGCAGAGGAGAAGTAGACGGTTGAGGGACCACCCAGGAAGAGGTTCGACCGCGGTGGTCCGCAGGGAGCAGGCGGACGTGACAGAGGAGATGGCCGAGCAGCAGGTGGTGGACGACGTTTCGTGGCTCTACCACCACAACCACCAGGAGTTCCACCCCGACCATAAGGAATATGTTGAATGGAGCGAGCACTGCTTCAGGCAGCTGAAGATTATGATCACAGAGCTCCAGAAGCGGCTAGAAAATAGTGGGACTAGCTCCAGGAATGGAGGCCTTTGTCCATAATGCTTCTAGCTTCGTTGATATCATTTTTTGGGTTTCTTTGTGACTTTGTACTTTGAATTGCAGTAATAAAAGAAACTTGCAATAGTGACATTTTCTATCTTGTCTTTTGTATGATAATACTAATAGGTTCCAGTTAAAAACAGTTGACTTGACCCTCACATACGAGATTTATACTGGAGGAGACCCAGTGACCACACACTGATGCCAACAGTGTGACTCAACCCTTGGAGGAGAGAGTAATGGTTGGATCTCTTGGCAGCAGCGTCGAGGCCTTATGACGTCATCCAAGCCATGAATTACGACTGTTCATGTCAGGATTGAATGTATTAGGCAAGGAACGTGGTTCATCCAAGGAATGAGACCAGATTTCTCTTTTTGGCAAAGGAGAAATCTTTGCATCTTTGAAGAATGTTAATGAAGAAGGGGAAACCCTTTGTGTGATCAGATAGATGTCAGTAGAGCTTCCAGGAGCTGAGACAAAGATTGACCAGCGCAACCATCTTGAGGCTACCGTAGGAGGGTGTACCCTATGTAGTTTATTGTGATGTGTCAGGGACCAGACTCGGGTGTGTCCTGATGCAGGAGAGGGTGGTGATCACCTATGGATCACGACAGGTGAGGCAACATGAGCAGAACTGTGCTACCCATGACCTAAAGATAGCAGTAGTGGTCATCGCCTTGAAGATGTGGCGGCACTATATAATGGGTGAGCACTTTACAGTCTACTCTGACCACCATAGTCTCAGGTACATCTTCTCACATAAGGAACTGAACCAGATATAGCGGTGATTGTTCGAGTTCCTCCAGGGCTATGTCTTTGAGATAGTCTAAACTCTTGGGAAGGGGAACGTAGTAGCTGATGCTCTCAGCAAGAGGTCGGGCATTAAGCTACTTGGAGAGGCGACAGAGTAGTTAGAATCTTTGCAGATAACCTATGTGGATAGAGATGGAGCACACTTTCTACAGTCACTCAAAATTACTCCTCCACTACTTCAGCGGGTCAGAGAGGTGTAGCGTGGGGACATTGACTGTGAGACACGACGTGCACAGATATCCACAAGACAAGCATCTGATAAATTCTCTATTGGAGGAGGGAACATCGTCCTTTTTAAAGGATATACCATTGTACCAGTTTCTTTACAGGAGGTGGTGTTGATGGAGTTTCACACTTCCCCTTTAGCGGTACATCCAAGAGTGGAAAAGATGCACCAGGATCTCAGACAATAGAAATAGTGGCCGAGTATGAAGAAGGCTCTAGTAGTGTTCGTTTCTCGATGCCTCACCTACCAGCAGGTGAAGGTGGAGCACTAGGTACCTGCAGTCTTGGTACAACCCTTGGAGGTCCTGGAGTGGAAGTGTGATAGGATATCTATGGATTTCGTGACAGGACTTCCACGTACTTCCAGAGGTCACGACTCCATTTGGGTGATTGTCGACCGACTCACCATGTCGGCCCACTTTTTACCCATTAGAGACCAGGGCTCTGTGGACAGCTTAGGACGCCTCTATGTTCATGAGATTGTTCGGATTCATGATGTGCAATCATCTATTGTCTCCAATCGACATTCTCGCTTTAATTCTCGGCTTTGGAAGGGGTTACATGAGGCATTCGGAACGCAGCTACACCTGAGCACCGCCTTCCACCATTAGACAGATGGACATACATAGAAGATCATTCAGACTCTCGAGGACATGCTCCGTGCATGTGTCCTCGATATTGGTCACAGCTGGGAGGATCACCTACCATTGGTGGAGTTTTCATACAACAAATGCTACCACTCCACCATCGGGATGGCACCATACGAGGCATTGTACGACCGACATTGTAGATCACCTCTATGCTGGACAGAACCTGGGGAGTTAGCACTTGTGGGACTAGAGATGGTCCAGGCTACGACAGAGAAGGTCTAGGTCATCCAGGAGCAGATGAGGATATCTTAGATCTGATAGAAGTCTTTTGCTGACAGGAGGCAGAGACCGCTAGAGTTTGAGGATGGCGACCACGTTTTTTTGTAGGTCTTACCTCGATGTGGATTACGAAGAGTTGTCTGAGGTGGAAAGTTATCTTTGCGCTTCTTCGGACCATTCCCGTTTCTCAGTAGGATAGGAGAGGTTGATTATATCATGACTCTACCACCTCAGTTGCACCGGGTGCACGACGTCTTCCACGTATCTCATCTGAGGAGATACGTCCATGACCCGATGGATATCGTCGACCATTTGGAGCTGGACATCGATGATGGGGTGACTTTTGCGGAGGTCCTGGTGGAGATTGAGGATCGATAGGAGAGGTTCCTACGGGGGCGGTCGATTCGTCTAGTGCACATCAGGTGGCAGAACAGGATCCTCCAGGAGAGAACTAGGGAGCGGGAGGCTCAGATGCATGCAGAGTACCCTAATTTGCTCTCCTAGTTTGTTATGTATCATTACGGGGACGTAAATCCCTGAGGTGGGAGTAATGTAAAAACCCGTAAATTTAAAGGAATTTTTTTCTTAATTTCTTTTGGATATTACGAGTATGCAGTTTCTGACGGCACCTGATTCCAAGACCCGGTGTGCTCAGAATCAATTTATGAAGTTTATCTCGGGTACATTCAGTGAATGAATGATCAGGTTTTCCTAACATTTGAACCGGTGCTCGGAATCGAAATATGAGGGCACCGATGAAACCGTATCGCCGTTAATTACATAGGAAGACCTTTTTTGGAATTACATTTACTCAGGAAGAGTTGTTATTAAAATGTATTAAGTTTAATGTGAAATAATAATTGTGTCACAATACTTATTTCACATCCACGTTGTTTACCTCCATGGAGGGAGTTGAGTGGGACCCACTTGAACCTAAATCCTCTGGATAGATTATTAGTGAGGTGGGGCCCACATGAGCCCCACCAATTCATATCCCCTAACTCCTCTTCCACTTTAAATGATGAAAACTTAGACCCATTAATTTGGACAACACTTGATGTAATTAATGAGGTGAATTCAATTTCGAATTTTAAAAATGTTGGCATGTGTAAATAAAATAAAGCAAAGACTTATTTTATTTTTGGTTGATGTGTTCTGTGGAGATTTTAGAGAGGGAGAGTTCTACACTTCGAATAACATCATCTTCCTCCATGGATAACGTGAAGAACACCGACACACCGTTCCTCCTTCTCTCCACGACAAAGAAAGGGGAACGTTATTTCTTCCTCAGACGAACTGCATCATCGTCTATAGAGCCTTCCCCTGTGAAGCCGTCTTCCGAGACGCAAGATTCCGCGAATTCTTCTTCGAGGTAGAGGTTTTTTTATGTTCATGAATAATTCTGGCATTCATCGTTAAATTAATAGTCACTTGTCATCGAATTAAAGGAAGGAGGTCGGACCGCACAAACACGGACGACCCTCCTCCCCGTTGTTATTGTATTTCGTGGTTTAGAACGGAGGTAATGCGGTGCCATCACACCACACGAGAACGAAGGAACCGCGACTGGTGCAGGTCGTGATGGAGGAGCATGATGCCATCGCGCCACGCCGTTGAAGCCGAAAGGGTCCGCGACAGGAGTCGGGCCACGACGGAGGGGCGTGGCGCCGTCGCACGGCGCCAGAGCACCTTGGAGGGCTCTCGCAGGTGCGGGCCGTGGCGGACAGGTGCGACGCCATCACGTCATGATAGTTAGACAAGGTCCATGACCTAAGGACGTGGCAGTGCAGAGGAGGGCAGCTGAATCCGCCAGCCGCTAGCGCTCCAGGAAGGTGGGACCCGCAGGGGTGCCGTGACGGCACACCAGCCGACCATTATGGCCGGATGGATTTCGGAAGGCCAGGGGTCGTAACCCTCAGTAGGTGGAAAGGGTGGGCCCCCATAGTGGGGTCCTCCATTTCAAAACGCGATGGGGAACACCCCCCCTTCCGCGTCTGCTCAGCGCGCGGGCGGCCACACCAGCCGGACCTGTTGCGCTGGGCCAGACCGCCCGCGCTGGGCCTGACCGCCCGCGCTGGTCCGGGCCGCCCACGCTGGGCGGGACCCCTGCACTGGGCCGGGCCACAACAGCCGGGCCGGACTACACCCAACCGGGTTGGACCCGGACCTGGGTCGGGTCGACCCGGTTTGGGCCTACCTAGGGGGTATCGGACTGGGTCGGACCGGGCTCGAAGCCCCTACTTTCGGACAGTTTCGTTCAAACACCCATAACTTGCTTTACGGACCACCGATCGATGCACCATCAGTTGCGTAGCGATCCTTGGATCGAGACTGTAACTTTGGTATATTACACTCACGGTTTTGGAGAACTTTGGGTATGACCGGATTGGTTCGAACACGAAACCAACCGGGCCCTCGGAGCGGAAACACTTATAACTTGAGCTTCGGATGTTCGATTGATGTGTCGTCGACTTTGTTGGATTCTTATTAGTGATACGGTTCTTTTGGCTTACTCTGCTCGAGGTTTGAACGTAGTAGGAGTACTGTTGGGTTGGTTTGGACTTAAAAATCAACCGGGCCCCTAGGACGAAAAAGCCAGTAACTCTCAGACTGGACGTCCGATTGATGCGTCGTCTGTCGCGATGAGTTCCTTTTGACAAAACAGAACATTGGAATACATCAACTCCAAACATAGTGTTAGTTTAATTATCGACCTCTCTTGGATCGTAGAGTGGACCCTCCTGGAATCGAGCATGCTGTGTGTTGGAACCTTAGAGCTGGCTGCGACTGTGATGACAATGACGACTGTACTGGAATCATCCGTGGGTTCGGCATTGACGACGACCGTACTGGAATCCTCCGTGGGTTTGACGGTGATGACTACTGTTCTTTTATCCTATGTGGGTCTGACAGTACTTGACTACTATTCTTGTATCCTACGTGGGTCTGATAATATTTGACTATGTACTTGTATCCTACATGGGTCTGTCTGAGTAGATGGTCTTGTATCCTTTGTGGGTTCGACAGTTTAACTGGTCTTGTATCCTATGTGGGTCCGACAGCATAGATGAATCAGTGGCTACATCCAATCATCTCTATCTCTTTATGAAGAGTATACCTGTGTGAGCTGAGTCTTAACTTGCAATCTTTATCATTGATATGATTGTTGTGCTTTCCGGTGTGGATTGGGTTGTTCTTCCCTGTGCGGATTGGGTTGTGAATTCTTATGTGGAAAGGGTTATGTTTTTCTAGTGTGGACTAGGTTCTATCTTGGGGTCATGTGCTGGAGCCAAGCTGGAAGTGGTGAACTAGGTATATGTATGGGCGTATACCTAAGTAGAGTTGGTTGTTACTTCCTGATTATATCTTTCCTTTGTGGTTTATCCTTCGTGGATTCTGGGAGACCTTCGGGGGTCTCGGGGTCTCTACTCAGTAGAGTATACTCACCCTTGAATGGGCTATGCCTCCACATCATTGTGATGGATGCAGACGACGAACAATGCTGATCGAGATGGGAGCTCGTGGAGCTGGACGGTACCTGGATGTGGATCACTGGATGGGACGTACTCGGAGTAGATGGCTAGATCCAAGGAGTAGAGCGGACTAACTGTACCCACCCATCAGTTGGGATTACCAGAGAACGGATCAGAGTTCTTGCATTACTTTTTTTCCGCTGTACTTTCCTATCATTAGTACTTTACTTCTATTTGGTTTGTATTCTGACCCATTTACTTTCCAGCACTTACTATTGTACTTAGTTTACTTAGTGTTTACTTCTTCTTGCATACTCATTGGTGATTTTTTTCTTAAATAAAGGAAATGGCTTCCCTTTTACCGGGATTTACGCCTTTGGTGATAGTCTCCAACCCCTGACCTATGGAAGGCGGGCTTGGGGTAGTCACGACGCGGGTCCCGAGGACAGGTCTTGACAGGATTTTAAAAAATTCAATAATAATTGACTACCCCTAATCATCTTTAGAATTTCAATATACGTAGGGGCCTTCAGAGGAAATCAATATGATACAGGGTCAGTTCATAGATAGTGATCTATATAATAAGAATGAATTTTGTTTCCATTAATTTTTTTTCTTTAAAAAAATCATTAAAAGTAAAATATATGACATTTTTTATTTTAAATGGACAAAAAATAGTGAAATTTTCACTTCTAATTGATATCTATTTTCTTTAATACTAATCCAAACCTTGTGTAATGATTAATAATAAAATTATTATCATAGATTTACATTTAATGTTTTATGAAATAAACACAATATTCGTAATGGTATGTATCAATAAATGTGAATCCATAAACTCAAATTTCATAGGGGAGATTCTAACTTGTGACATTTGGTTCCATCTGACATTGCCAATCATCAGGGAATATGGATTTCTTGGTTATATATTTTTGTTTCATGTTTTTATTAAATATATATATATATATATATATATATATAGATTTGTGTGTGTGTGCATACATGTTTATAAAATAATCATGGGTTATAAATAAAAAAAATTAAATTGAATGATTATTATGTTGATGGGTTTGTAAGGAAATTTGAATTTGTGAAGGTTTAATTCTATAGATGTATAAATTCCTAAAATCAAAATCTTAATTATTATTTTATGTTAATTTATATGTTTGTTTTTTCATAAAACATTTATTATATATTTACCCATAATAATATATGCACACACACCCACATGTGTGTGTATTTATAATTATATATATAAATGAAACTATAAAAATTCATATATACATAGTGTATTATATGAAAAGAATATTTATACTTATGAAAAAATATATTATCTAATATATAGTATATATAGAGAAAAGAAAATGTTTTATTGCCTCTTAGAAATATCTTGTTTTACATAATTAGTTTGAAAACCGATTCTATATATGAATGATATTGGATGTTTACCTTTTTTATCCAGAATATATATTATCCTTGGTAAATATCTAGTTAATTTATTACAACCTCATCATTAATATGGGTGTATTTTAAATTTGATGTTTCCATCCCCTTATTCATTCATTTCATTATCAAATATTCCACTCTTCAAGATTTTTCATACATAATAAACCGTAATGGATTTAAATGTATCATTTCAGTTTATATTAAATCTTCCAAATATTAAACATTCAAATATTCTTATGGATTATATTTTTCTTCTTCCATGATTTAGGAATAATTTTTTAGTGAATTTATTGTATTAATTGTTATTTTTTAAATCAAGTATGCACAAAACTATTTATCCATATCCAACATTAATGATTGGTCAAATAGAGTATAACATTATTAGCTCTAGAATAATAAAATTAAATGAAACACACTCACTTTCAACACATCATGGATATTATATGGAAAATAAATCCTCCACTATATGAAGGATAAAATATTCTATAAAAATAAATATTTTTATTTTTGATTTCATGGATAGTTTTAATTTTAATTTGTTGGTTTTTCTCATCAAATCAGAGTTCCATATATAGTTTAACATACCTTATATTTACCCTACCCCAAAATTTTAAAGTTATCATTAAATATTATAGGAGAAAATAAAAAATTAAATTATGGAGCTACTTGGATTTCTTAATTTAGAGGGTATGTTATTTCATTATTCCAATTGAATAAGTTTTTGAGTAATAAATTTTTTAATGTAAAGGGTTCATCTTAATCTTATAATTATTATAATATATATTATATTATATTTTTCATTGAGTATTTCTATATGAAATATACAATAATTCATCAAAATTCAATTATTCTTGCAGAATTAAGGAATAAAAGCTACTGCCTTATTACAATTCTTTAATGACATAGAAGTATACACCTTGTTTATCTATAAAAAATTTCTCACCCATTTTAATATTATGATATCATGCTATAGATTTTATGAATTTTATTTCTAGATTATTAATGTTAACTACTTGTTTTACAAACTTACCTTATATTCATTAACGTAATTTTAATTCATTTATAAAAGTAATGTAATTTTTTTTGTTGTTTAGTAAAAGATTTAATATAAAATATATACTATTTTTTCTACTGAAATATACTATACTATTGTTAGAATAATTATTTTAAGTTAAAAAAATACAAAAATATAACTGTTCTTTGTGGTATCAGTAGTTTATTATCCATTTTCTAGCAAGTTCAAAATTATTTATAGTTGTATTTTTTATTCCTAAAGTGATATTTTTTAAAATTAATTATATAAATTATTTATGTCATACATAGTTTTGATTCTTCATGTTGGATCTTTAATCATAAATAAAATTATAGTTAGGAATAACATTATAAATTTAATGGAAATAATTAGATGAAAAAGATCTCTATTTCCCATTTCTCTTGTTTAAAAAAAATTGAAAAAATGTTCAATTGAAAATATGACAACAATATGGAATCAATATTTTTCTCCCCTCCTTGTGTGTTCATTTATAAATTCTATGTGAAAATCATCAATAAACGTCCTATAAAATTTTATATATCTTCTCAGGTTATGTTTCAATGATTCACCCTATTATTACTATAGTTAACATAGAATGAATTTCCAATAGTAAATAAATATAAATAGTTATAAATTGTAACTAATGAGGAAGTCCCCGATGTTGATAATTTATATCAACATTTTATATTTTTTCCACATATCATATATGGTTTATCTAATATTTTACTAAAACATATGAATATTTGTATTAATATTAGAGGTTATTAAATGTGGGAAAATATGATGGATTTATTATTCCAGGATATACCATGTGGAAATGGATACCCATGTTTAGCTTTTTATCCAATATTTAGCATGATTTATTAAATAAAATAGAAATGTATACAGTTTTTACATATTTTATGATACTATATTATATGTAATGGTATCAATAATTTTAATTATTTTATATAACTTTTAATTTGGGGTTTTTAGTAACTTTATAAATTTTATTTTGTTTTGTATGAGTTTCATTATAATGGGATTGATCATAAAATTATAAACCGAAACTAGATGTCGGATAACTCCCAATTTTATAAAAAAGAATAAAAAATTCTTCTTTTTTTCATTGGGTAACAAATTTATTTTCGTTTTACATTACTTTCCTCTTCATTTATCGTTATTAGATGATACATTCCTCAATGATTTCACTCATTGTATTGTTCTAGTAGAAAAAATTACTCTATATGAAAATTAATACACTTTCAAGGAAGTTTCATATACATTAACAAATGACATAAAGGTAAATAAATAATACATAGTAAAAATAAAAAAAGTAAACTAATTATTTCTATAATTATAATGTATTAAGAAAAAAATAACACTTCAAATCAATGTCTTCATAAATGGAGTCTCCATTTGGTCATGGGTTAGTAGTGAGCCTTAAACCTATCACAACGTGTTAAAAATTATAATTTTTAATATCCCTAAAATCCATGTAACTATGTAGTAATAGGAATTATTTAGTTTGACAAAGGGATAGTTTTATAATGGATAGCTAGTGATGTTTTAGATGATTATTTTGATTGAGGATTTATTTGTTAAATCTTGACAAAATTCACTCGAACAATACCCAAGTAGGGAGTACTAAAAGACATTTACTAAACTTCCATTCACAATTATGAAATCCCAGGTAATTATAATAATAAATAAATTATATTAATTATTAATATACATGATTTTTTATAGATTTGAATTCATTATAAGAACTATTATGATTTTTCAAAAAATGAATACTTTGTTTCTAACTAAATTATTTTCCACGCATTATACAGTTTTGTTTAAAAGTTGTATTTATAAATTTTATAAAATTTTTTTGGTAAAATTTAATAATATTCTATATCATTATATAATATTTTTTTATATATTAGTGTGATTTTTTGGAATTTGTCTGAAGAGGTAGTTTTTTGGGTTAATAGTTAAAAGTATTGATTTTTATAACAAATAGTCATTAATATTCAAGTATTTAAAACTATCGTTATTTTTTTCATTAGTTTTAATGTAAAATTAGTTAACTGTTAAAAAATAACCCTTAATTTCCTTAGTAATTTTTATAATACTTTATTTTTGTATAAATTCATTCTATGGCTTAAAATCACATTTTTAAGAAAACAATTTTCATTGATTTTAGGGATATTATAATAAAATTAATTTATTCCACTTCTACTAGTTAAATCTGGAAAATATTGTTTAATATTTATAATCGTGTGTTAAAAATTTATTAATTAGTTAAATTTAATTTTTTTCATAATGAATTGTAACCTTGGTAAATTGTTATTTGTATTAGTAAAACCAGATAATTAGGGGAAATAATTGTGATAAAGTCACAAAATATCATCATAATTATTATTGTATGACTATATTTACACTATTATTGAATTGTATTATAAATTTGAAATTTTTTATTAATACTTGATCAGGATTATGATATACATAATATTTAAAAGACAATAATAGTTACAAGAGTGTCAGTACCCTCACTTATAAAAGTGAACATACTCACCTCACTTATAAACACAACTTGAGAACATTATCTTGACCAGTATATCCAAAAATACATTCCCAAACATCTTCCCTATATCCTATGGGTTCTATTATCACCAAAATTCTAACCAATAAGGATTATCGTGTAAGCCATTTTATGTTTTCCAAAGAAGATATATAACTATTAAATGAGTTCTTTCATGTTTAATTATTATTATAACTCTTTCAAAAATATCATAAAATTTATAATATAACATAATTGATATCTATAATATAATATAATATTATTAGTATTATGGTACATCATTTTTTGATCTCCTTTTTAATCATATTGAAAATGAAAATCTCACACATGCATATATGTGGACTACCACCTCTTTGAATCGATGTGTTTTATATTTCATAACATCCACACATGGCTAGTTATTATGATGGATTTAAGGAATATAGATGATATTAAATAAATAATTATTTTTTATGATGTTTTATTACAATACTTTTTAAACTTCCATATGTTTGAAAATAATAATGTAACTTGTGTGTATATATGGATTATTACCTGAATAAAGTGTTGTGATTATTTTTTCATTTATGTCTTTCATAAATGCTACTAAATTGTTTTTTTAATTTAAAAATTATAAATATTTCATTATTACTATTTTTTATATGATGTTAAAATGATCATCATTGACCGTGGTTAACCTACCGATGTTTTTGGACTATGAATTGAATGTCCTCAAAACATCTATCATAGACCTAAATGATTTAGTAACTATATAATATATTATAATAAATAAATTAAAATTGATAATAATTTGGTAGTAAATAAGAGATATATTATTTAACCAATATATAATTAATATATGTTTATTATAAAGGGTTTAAATTATGCATGTTGTGAGTCAGACATGAGGTAATATATTTTCTTGAAAACCTTGTTTGAAATGTTTTAATGTTTTTTTTGAAAACAATTCCCCTACAGAAATAATTCCTAAAATTTTTCATTTATATTATTATTATTCTAAAATAGTTAGTTATGGAAATATTAAATGGTCTTTTACATTTTATATTTTCGTTTATAATTTATCTATTAAAAAATTTCTATATGGATTATTTGCTAAAATGTATCAAAGGAATCATTTTAACGTATATGACATGAAAGGTTTTACACTGTCTTGATGATTATTCTTTAATAAGATTTCTCTATATGTTTAAATTTTTTAAAAAATCAAATCCAATTTCCTTTTCTTGTTTAGAAATTTTCATTTTAATAATTACCATTAAAATAGTATTTATATCATTATTTTATATAAAGCTCAAAAGTTCTTCTACATTTGTGTTAAATATAATAATTTATGAGATAATATTATGTGAAAAAAATATTATATGTTTTTATGCATGTTATGGTCCTTTTAAATGGTCCATAATAATGGGTGAGCCCTATATATCTGTTTAATTAATTGGGTAATTATTTTCTTCTATGAAGAATTATGTTGGAATTAACAAAGTTGGTTACTCTATTTGTAAGGGTTCTTGTAAGTGTGATTACAAGAGTGATATAAGGAATAGGTCACAAGGTACCTGAATGACTAATATATGAATTTAAATGATTATTCAGGGATGTATATTAATTTTATAAGTTAATCTAACGATCTTATATATAATGGGATATTTATTCTTATTCTAAGTGTAAAATGTATGTTTTTAAGAAAATGATTTCATGTGTTCTCAAATTTTACAAGAATCTCTCATGATTATGATTTTTAACTTATTATTTCATAGGATATAAATTATGAATATATGTTTGAATCAAGGTTTATTTCTTTAGTAAATATATAATTATTTATAATTCAGTGTTATTAATTATAAATTAAAATCTCATATGGTATTTAATGATTTATAAATTAGACTAACATGTTTACTTATTTTTGTATCATTTTTTGAGACATTTTTTCTTATCCTAAATTCTACAATGTTTTTCATACGGACTAAGGATATGTTTAAACTATTTAATTATTTATCTCTTTTTATAGGGATTCTTCTTAAAGTAATCAAATGCAATTTTAATAAAACTACAGTTTAAATTTAAGAATCTTGTTTTTTTTGTACAAATAATAGTTTTTTGGAATTTTCCACATTTTATTATTATGGGTTGATATGTAATATAATTTTGATAATTAACTATAACTACAAATTGAAAATATCATGGAAATTTAAGAAAGTTCAATCCTTGTTATTAAACTCATAAATATGGGTTCATTAAGATTTGAACTATTATAATAGATATAAGATCATGGTTTTAATAACATTATTGGTTAATATGTTATTAATAAAATACTTTTAACAATTTTTAATCTATTTATTATATTATAATGGGAAATATTTAGGATTTATATATTCTTTCATCTAATAACATATATTTGATCATGGTTTTAAATAGAGGAAATAGTGTAAACATTGAAGATAGATAATAAAAAGATAATATCTTCTTAAATTAGAAACCAAAAATTGTTCTAATTAGAACACCTTAGCTAATAAATTTATTTAATCAGTTGAATCAGTTTATTAATGGTGGTAACCATGATAGAGTGCGACTAAACTCTCTGTGGAGGAATAAGTCCATAGAGTAGAATTTCATGAAACAACACCTCTCGACATTTAGTGGAACCTCATGTCTAGTTATATCAAATGTATGGATCAACTCTATGGATTAGATATTCAATGTTTGGAGTTGTTTCTAACATAAAATGTTAATTTTTTTTCTATTTATTTTTTTTTAAAAAATTCAAGCTGTTGTGGTCATTAGTTAATAATTCTGTGGAAAAATGATTAGATTAGTGGAATTTGGTTAGTGGTACAGAAGGATATTTTCCTTGAGAAGCATTTTACTTTGGTAGGTTGACCTAATATGGGAGGGGGATTTTTTTTGAATTGAAGAAAAATTAGGAGGACTCTTATTCCAACTATAAAGATAACATTACTAGAATGCCTGAGTAGACACAAAATTTTATTTTGAATCATGATTGTAAGATGGATATGTTTTCCTCAAGAATAAAACAACATTTGTGAATATAATTAGTCTCATATGAATTTAAAATCAATTATAATGTTATAATTATTATTAATAAAGTTTATATGGAGTTATATTTTATAATAATAGATATAATTAGAAGTCGGTGTGCTATGAAATGGGAAAGAATATGTTAATAAAACCCAAAAGTAAGAGGTCTAAAATTCAGTCAGGTGATAAGTGTTATTTGAGGAATCCTGGGGAGTGTGTTTTGAAAAACATAATGTTTTATTGATGTTGTATTTTAGGAAGTAGGTTATTCATTGTACTGAAAAGAATCATAGTAATATAAAGTCCCATATGATAAAAATGTATTGATATTTTTAAATGAAATGAGATGGTACATTATCCTGATTTGTGTTTGAAAAAAAGTTTGAATGAAAGGAATCATAAGATTAATTCATGAAAACCTCAGGAAATTTAGTATTATTAATAGAGTATGTGAAATGTTCAATACTTTTTAACTAAGTGTATTCCAATGTAAAATTTGATTTGGGGTGTAAACATATTTTATTTCTCATTAATTTTTTAGTAAAATGTAAATAATACCTTATCAAATGGATAATTAACGTTTAGTAAAACCATACAGTGAATGTATTAATGAAATAAATATTTATTGGATTATAAATATGATTATCTATAAAAAGGTATCTTAAAAAATTATTTATTTCTTCTAAATTATTGAGTTTGATTATATTTTGGCTATGGATTTGATTTCTGTTTATCGTGAAAATATAAATTGTAGAGTTAAGAAGTTTTTAATTATAAAAGAGAGATTGAATTTTTATATAGAAATTAAATTATACCTATGATAATATTTTAAGAATATGTTGAAATAAATAAATATGGTAGTGAAAATAATATTTCCAATATTTTCAAAAAGTTGGATGTTGTTCAGATTAATGATGTGCCAACAGTAAATTAATATATTGAAATTTTTCCTGATTAATTTTCTAGTTTTATTACTAATAATGAGTTTTAATTCACTCTTGAAAATGGTCTAGAAGCCATTACAATTTTAAAACCCCTATATAGATTTGATCTATTAGAGTTATTGAAACAGAAAGAGTAGTTTCTAGAGTTTCTTTTCAAGGGTTTTATTTATCCAAGATCTTCACATAGGGGCGCTCCTATTTTTTTAAATAAGGATAGATTTTCTAGAAATTGAATTGAATGTATATAAAATAAGAACAACACAATTAAGATAATGTATCTATTGCCTTATATAGATAACTTGTTTAATCAACATTAGGGGGAATGCAATATTTGGGCCATTGATCAACATTACATATATGTTTAGATGAATGTGATGAATAAAGATATTCTGAGGTTGATTTTTTTACTAGAAATAACCATTATAAGTTTGGGGTTATTCTATTTGGGTTGATGAAAGCTCATACAATATTTATGGATCTTATTAATAGTGTTTTCCATGAGTATTTGAATAAATATTTGGTGGGTTTTCCTAATGTCATTATGAGTTTTATAAAAGTTATCTAGAAAATTGGAAACATATAATTATTATTCGACAGTAATTAAAAGAGAATATTTTTGTATATAAAATTTATAAAATCTGTATTTTTCTGGTAGTATATTTATGTTTCATTGGTATATCATTAATTAAAAATGAACAATTATTGATCTTTCTAAAACTAAAGTTGTGGAGTAGTGGCTTAGACTTATGAATGTCTTTTAAATTTAATATTTTATTGCCTTTTTTGTTACTAAAAATAGTTTCTCAAAACCATTTCTCATTTATCAATCCCAGTAACTATTTTAACACCATAATTAATTAAATTAATTTAGACAAAAGAGTTTGATCAATATTTCCAGGAATAAAAAATAGGACTGGTTAATGCACGAGTGTTATCCTTTCCAATATGAAATATTGAATTTTTCAATTTTATTTAAGATTATATAAAGGAATTTGATTGTTTTTTGATTCAAAATGATTTAGTGATTGTGTATGTTTCATAACATTTGAATATCCATGAGCATAATTTTCCTATACATTATCTTGAGATTATAATGGTAGTTTTTTCTTTAAAAATATATTGGCATATTTTATATGAGGTAACATGTTAAATATATATAGAACTTAAAATATTTATGTATATATTCACTCAGAAATAGTTGAACATGTGGTAAAGGAGATGGTTGGAACTGATATAGGATTGTGAATTCATTATTATATATCATTCATGTAATGAAACCAACGTATCTAATTTCTTAAGATGAAAAAATAATCCATCATTAACAATTTTATATTTGGATCTGAACCCTTTAGTTAATGATTTATGGAATGTTTCCCTAGAAATTATATATAATGGAACTCACAATCATTTTCTTAAGGTGTCAATGCAGTTTTCATTTTCAGATAAAATTAACCATGGTCACTAGTAAGATCATGGATTTTAACAAATAGTATATTTTTTTATGAAGGGTAATTCTATTGATTGTAACATTGATAAAGAATATGTTATAATATATAAATAGTTATTTAATCTTCCAAGTTATTACTAATATAATTAAAAATTATTGAGTGAGGTTAGTAACTCCTTAGTTTCTATTCATAACAAAAGTAAATATCTTCAAGAATATTATTGGTGGGATTTAATAATGAAATATAAATCTGATTTCTCAATAAAATATTTTACTTATAAATTAATTACTGATGGGAAACTACTATCGAAGGGGATGCTTCATCAATTATCCGTTCATGAATATAAAAGGGAGAACATATCCACTTATTTTATATTGTATTTCCAAATAAAAATAAAGGTAATAAAGTGTTTTGGGTTATTATTGATTAATTGAATAAATATATGAATTTTAATCCTAATAAACATATTATTTAACTGGATAAAATTTATAGGCTTTATCTTAAATAGATATTTAGATTACATGGAGTCCCTACCAATATTATATCTGATAATGAGCCCTGATTTACATCAAATTTCATCACAGGACTTCATAAATCATTGGATACTATGTTATGTTTCAATACAAAATTTCATCTTTAATTTGATGGAAATCAGAGAGGTCAATTCATAATTTTGAGAATATACATTGGGATTTCATATTGTCTCACCAAGGAAGTTGGGATAAATATATTTAATTGCGATAATTTTCTTATAATAAGAGTTTTCATTTAAATATAAAAATTAAACCATTTAAGGAATTATATGGAAAGTGATGTTGAACTCGAAAAAATTTGTATGAATGCATTGAAATATTGTTTTTGCAATTATAATTGGTAGATGATATTTTTGAAGTGATAAATATTATTTGTTTCTATATGAGGGAAGATTAGTGTATGTTAAAACGTTATGTAGATAATCCAAGGAAAAATACTTAATTGAAGGCAAATGATCACGTTTTTTATAAAATATCCCCATCTAATGGTGTTATTAATTTTGGTAAAGATACAATTTAAGTACGCATTTTATTGGTCAATATGAAATTAAAGATAATTTAGATCACATTCTTACTGAGTAGCCTTACCTCTGAGCATATATTAGGTACATGATGTGTTTCTTGTCTCATTATTTAGGTAATACGTAACGAATTTATGTCATGTTTTGATCCATGAATAAATTTGGTAGGAGAACACTCATTCCTATAAAGAAAACTTAGTTTTGATTGTAAATCATAAATATCATATTTTTAAAATAATAAAACTCACCATTTTACTATTTTTTGGAAGAAATACATGATTGAATAAGAAACGTGGGAACCTAAAAAGGCCAAGAGGGAAAAATATCACTACCAGTTTAAGTAAGGAAGAAAATTATTATGATGTAATATAATTAAGGGGATGAATGTGAAAAAACAGTTAATACTATTAATAAAGAACATTTATTTTATATTAATATTCATTATTATTTTTTATATATCCTCATTCATGAAAATAAAATTATGAGATTTTTCAAATTGAAAAATAAATAATTTTATTCAAACTAAAGTTTTTTCTATGTATTATATGGTTCTATTTAAATGATAAATTTATAAATAATTGGAATTAAATTTCATCAAATGGAATTAATTTTTTATAGCATCATTTAACATTTGGAATAAGATGCTTTTTCAATTTTTATGATAAGTTTTAATATTTGGGTGAACATTAAAATTTACCAATTTTTATAAGGAATAGTCATTTATTTATGAAATATTAAAAATGTCACATTATATCATGGATTTGTTTTAAATTAAATTATCACACTTAAACTTAAAAAATAAAATTACTTCCATGTGATAAATCATTATAATTTATTTTTCATAAAATTCATTTTTAGGCATAAAAATAATTTATCTAAAAAGACGTTATATTTTTATTTTCTTTTATTATATTAAAATTAAATTATTCTTTTAATATAAATTAAATATTGAAAATTGGGTAACATATTTTGAATAATCATGTTAAAATTTATTAATGATGTTAATTTCATTATATGTCATAATGAATATCAACAATGTTAAATTATTATTATTATAGTAAAGGGTAAATTTTTTTTTACTAGGTTTAAAAAGCTGTGATAAGGTCACAAAATATCATATATAATATTATTGGATGAGTTAATCTCTATAATTATCACACAATATTATATATTTAATTTTTTGTTGACACATGACTGTGATTAACACATCAATAGTATTTAAAAGTAAATAATATTTACAGAAGTTCCACTCCCCTCACATATGAAAGAGAACCTCCTTTTCACACTTTTAAACACATCATGATAACTTCATATCTACAAAAATTCATACCCTATTTTCCTACCCGTGTAATAAAGTTTTTTTCTTTATAAAACATCAACTTATAAGAATTAATGTGTAATTTAAAGGATGTTTTCTAAAAAGGGTATAATTAATAACCAAGTTGTTTCATGTTAATTTCTTCTTTTACTACCATCAAAACTACCTTAAACATGATGATATAATAACATAAGTATATGCAAAATAACTATATTTTATTATTTTTGATACTAATTTATATATCATTTTCCATCATATTATTAATGAAAACATTGCTTCTCTATTCATGCGGACTAACACCACCTCAAAGAGATGTATTTTGTTTTTTCATAATCACCACACATAGATGGGTGTTATGATGGATTTAATTATCATATACGATATTAATGGAATATTTATTATTATAGGAAGATAATATATTACTTTTTTACTTACCATTACATGATTTGGAAATTGATAATTCCCGTCATGTGTATATGTGGACTACCACCACTATAAATCGTTGTGATCCATTTTTTATTTCTCCATTTCATTAATGTTTATAAAATTTTATTCAATGTATAAAAATAATTTTTATTTAATGAAAAATATCTATATACAATGCAATAATTATCTTATTTTACTATGGTCCACCTACCGATGTTTTTTGGTATTATGAATCTAATATCCACAAAACATTTGAGATGAAATTAATCGATTTAAAAAATATAAAATAAAAAAATAAAAGAAATTATAGGGATAAAAATAAAGAAATAATGTTGATAAAGGTTCTCAAATAGGTAAAAATTTAATATAATCTTATTATAGTATATTTCAAGTATGTACATGTTGAGTTGGAGTCGAGGTAAGCAATTCTATTCAAAACATTATTTAAAATTTTTAAATATTTTCTCATACTTTTTCCTCCATTTAAAACTTAATAATTTTAATGAAAATTATTCTTATATATAAATAGTTAATAAAATTCATTTTATCTAGTATTTAAAATTCCTTACGAATGGTTTAAAATTTATCTTTTAAACATTTTATATACGAGTTATGTTTCAAAAGGTTCAAAAGTATTAGTTTTTAATGTATATGGCATGAAAGGAATTTCCGAGAATCATGAAAATCATTATTTAATAATATTTATCTCAAATTTATCAGGGGGTCTTAAATAAAATCATATTTACCATTCTTCTCGAAAACATTCATTCTATTATTTGTCAAATAAAAAAGATTTTCATCCTTATTTTTTTGTAATGCCCAAAGTTGATTTTATGTACGTGTTAAATGGAATAATTAATCATATTTTTTAATGAAAATGAAATATTAAATTATGTTTTTGATTGTTATGGTCCTTGAATATTGTTCGTAATGACAGGTTAGCATGATATATCTCTTAATGCATTGTGTAAAGATTTTATTCTCATAGGAAATATTTTGTAATTTACCATGTAAGTTATTATATTTTAGGAGTACTTACTAGAGTGATAGAAGGAGTGATATAAAGAATATTTCCTAATGTATATACATGAAATTTAAATGCTGGTAAATGAATTTTTATGGATGTATTTTTTTCATAAGTTACACAAATAGGCATATGTTTAAAGTAAATATTATACAACTTTTAAGGGTGAAAAGTATGGTTTCCAAGAAAATAATTTCATAGATTCTCCTGATTAATTAAAAACATTTTTGATTGTGATTTTCCATCAAAATTACATATATTATGTTTTATATGAATATTTGGGAACTGAATTTGATATATTGAGTAATTAAATGATTATTTTAAACTTAATATTAATTATATAAAAGGAAAATATTTTATGTTGTTTCATAATTTACAAAATGGACTAACATGTTCCTTTCTTTTTGTACCCATTATATATATTTTTGTGACCATCCTATATTTTAAAATATTTTTTGAGGTATTACAGTTGAGAAATAACTATGTAAATTCTAATTTCCAACTATAGAGATCTTTTCTAATGGAAGAAAGCATGTTTTGAATGAAAAAGGATTTTAAGTTTAATAATACTTATTTTGTGGAAAAAATGGGTATTGAGTGGATGTGTACACTTTTTATTGTATGTGTTTCATATGTAAATTTATTTCTTAGAAATATAAAACCCTAAACATAAAATATCTTGGGAAAGTAATAATGATTAATAATTTCTAATAACCAATAAATATGGGTTCATTAAGGTACTCATTATTATAATTCCAGAGGCTACCAATAAGTAGTGCGAGATTAACATAGTCATCAGGAGACTATTTATTCATTAATAAAGCATAGGAATAATACCCAAATATATTAAAAATTCTACCTGAATTGTACATATAATATGAATTGAAAATATTTATAGATATTAAACAAAGATCAAAGAGGGGCCCTATAATAAAAAATATATAAAATAAAAATGTACATGATGAATAAGAAAGAATATATATATATAAGTAAATGAAATGAATATCTGACATCATTGGATAAAAACACAATAGATAGAATACTAGTTGATACAAATAGAGTATAAATAAAAAATAAATAACTAATGCCCTTTGACTGAACTAAAATGATCTTCTCTAAAAAATCCTCATCCTCCATAACCAGGTAGAACCAAACAACTTTTCAATATCCAAGAAATACTTGTGATATAATTTAAATAAGAAAGAATACCCCAATACATCAAAACCCATGACGTTTACATTATTAAGTTGGACTAAAATGACCTTGTAGGATTCACCCACTTACCTTTAAACACTAAGTGATAGAATGATTAAATAGATGTGTCTTAAAATCATAGGAAAGTTAATTTTCAATCTAAGTGAAACTGAACCACATAGAAAGGTATCACAATTCATATAAAAAATATGTTACCATTATTCTTGAAGACTCGTGAACCTTAATAACCCATGATAGAATAATCCATCCTACAAAAAGGTCTAACTAATTGTGATCAATAAACCAGATACTTTAATTTCCCATTGTGTTATGCTCTACTACCACACTCATCAAAATGGATGAAATAATCAAGGGGTATCACCATATTAATAAAATATAGTCATAATATTTACACCTAACATTCCCATCACATAATTTATAGTTCTAAAAGAAATATAAATAAGATGGGATATACAGTCAAATAAAATAATGAATCAGAAATCAATGAGGCCCCAACCATAAACCATTTTTCAAAAAAAAATTATATAGTTAAAGAGTACATAATCATAATATAACAATAAAAATACCATGATATATAATAAGAAAACCAAGAAATGATGCCCAACAACATGAAATATCAATCTCGGCGCTCATACCATACCATGTCTCACAAAGTCTTCATTAGACATAAATTATAGATATCCCATAGAGTACCCATGGATCAATCACATATAAAATATGTTGTCATAGGGGTTGGACCCCAATTATGTAATGGTAAATCTATCCCATTATATCTTTTCCACATGGATCATACAACAAACCTACCATGAGTATCAATATGTAAATGTTTTCCATGATCATAGTCATACCTTAGGTGGGTCCTTTGGAAGATCTAGTATTATTTTATTATATAAATCACCACACTACATCACAAGTATTATCCATTTTCAAACCTATATAATTCATATTCATTGTTCCAAATTTTTATTCCAATAGAGAAATTAAATATCAAGAGTGATCCATATCTGAACTGAGAAATTCTAATAAAAATTAGTCTGTATCAACCAAAATAAGAAAATCTTAAATCAAATCATTTTACCTCTAGGTTGTTGTTGATATTTATTAATGTATTTACTAACAAACAAACAATATTTTCATCACTCAAAATATAATTCCTCTATGGTTGTTCCCTCAGACACTCAATCTCACAAAATAAATATGCTACATCAACTAGGAAAACCACCACCATCCTCTCAATAACAAAGAGACAAATCACTCATCTCATCTCTCATCTCTGGATCCATGCAATTGATCTTTATTCCACATAGTCCAGGACACAAGAAATCATCCCACACTATCAATTAATAACACTTGGATAGACACCCATAAAAACCACTAAGTAAAATATCATGTCCCTCTTTTGAGAAACTATATATGCTATATAAGTCATCATGAAAATATAGACAATAAAAATGGTCAATGGTGAAAAGATAACTCGTTACTCATTCACCCTCGATGATTAATTCTCATTAAATGGTATTAATAGGTTCCCATTCTATCAAGAATTATATTTTAATTGAGATAAAATACTCGTAACCAACATAAAAACAGAGAACAAACATTCAATCATAGAAGAATATATTCTAGTACTCGGTGGTACATGTAGACCAAAATAAACTTTAGGAAACCCCCTTAAATATTTTCTTGATAATTATACCAAAAAACTCATTAATAATAATTTAAAAAATAATAATACCCTAAAATTACATTTTTTATTCATCCTCTCTAAAACCCAATTCATGTATTTTTAAAAACCCGAAAATAGATCTAACAACCCAATTCAAAAATAACATTTTAATATTTCTATTTTATATTAATTTTTTTAATAAAAAACGTATTTTAAATAACACATATGAATGGAAACCATTTATATTTTAATATATTGTTCATTTCACTAAGAAATAAAGAAAAAGGGACACCAAATATCATTCATCTAGGGCACTACAAGTGAACCATTTAAAAATATATATGGTGATTATTGATAGTAAGATCAACATAATCCTATTACTATTTATTTAAGAAAACACCTTGTCCCATAATTATGTTATGTAAAATAATAATGATGCCACATTAAAAAAATCACCAAATGAGTGAGAGGATCTGCATTATAAAGGGCATCTTCCTTGGTTTTCTATACAATTTAATCATCTAAGTTCATATCATCCCCATCCTCTGCCATGATCTCCATCCTCATCCCTAATAACAATTGAATAAAAAACAAACATTCTAAAACTAATTTCTAAAATTAAAATGACAATCACAAGTCTTATCAGGTGATATAACAACACAAAATTATGTTGTAAGTGGTGTATTCAAATACTGATTAAATTATAAACCTAATAAGTGTAGGAGAACAAAATTATAACATGGATTCAAGGACCAATATTATCTGAAAGCACTAAACTCCCTAATTAAATTTCTAGGGTTACATACCTTATGATGAAAAATTGGAGCATGAACACCTCCTTATATAACCACCAATACAAGAGGCATAAAAAATAAAAATAAAGTGTAAAGTTTTTAACCAGCTATAATGGAACTACCTCCCAAAAATCATAGTAAGGTGAACCAATATCCCAGGATAAGGATGATTATTGTAACTAGAGACACCCATAGAGGGGGGGGGGGGATCAAGTTGATGGTTGAATTATAGAATTTATTTAACCAGTTTAGTCATTCTTTTAGGATATTTTCCCCAAATTAGAAGCAATTTTGTTTTACCTATATTACTTGATGGTAATATCACAAAAAAATATCACTTATATATAGGAAATTAAATCATATAGAAGAATCATATTTTATTTGTTTCCCAAAAGTGGGATACATCCAAGGATCACAAAATAATGCTGTGTTGATGTGCCAAAATACATTATGACTCACTAGTTTTATGGATATGAGTTATTTAGTAATGGTCACTCTTTCCATGTTTTTTACCATTTAATTTTTTTTGGGTTTGGTAAATCCTCAAAAGGCACACTTCCACTTTTTCAATTATACACACTGCATCAATGAAGGGTTTATTAATGTTTATAGACTATTAAGACTCTTCAATAGATATGTGACATGATGGTCTATCTATATTTATTATGAGACTATACTTTAATCATAACTCTTTATTTGATACTCTATTACTCTTTTTTGTACCTCACTCTTATTTTATACCTAATTCGATTAGTCTTTAATAAATAATTTATATATTTTTCTTCAATAACACAAATTGTTTTGTACTTATTATCCAATTAAGGAAAATTCTGCAAAAGAAATTATATGGTTTTTACACACCCTGAACTGCCAGATCTGTAACTCTATTTATTCCTTTTGACACTCCTTCATTGTCCATATCAATTATATTCAAGTTTCTCTATTCATTATATTTTGTTGTTCAATGATTCCTATTGACATAATGAATCCCTTCACAACTATATCATGATTGAGAACTATTCCTACAAAAATAAGTCACAAAATATTTGTCTCATAAAATGAATCACATAACCTTGGGTATAAAATCCATGTGTGATGACCTGAGATCATATAACATGGAACATACTTCCTTGTGAAATCTTTAGAATAAGGCTTCTTTCACAAAAACCATGTATGGGTAACACCATGCATGAGACACCTGCATTATACTACTGGCACATAACTCCAGATTCTCTATCTCTAGTTATGTGAATCAATAATCAGATACCTCTATAAATGTTACTAGTTCATATTATTCTTCTTTCAGTCCAAAATCAAAAACTCACTTCAAATGATTAATATATAATGTCTTCTTCGTGTAAACCCATCCACAACCACTTAAATGCTTCACAAGAAAGAAAATACTTATGCACTCAATATTCATGACTCTGATCACATACCCCATCACAAATCCTTGAATAGCCATAATCCCAAAATTTATGTTCTTGATGAAATATATTAAAACAAAATCAATCACCCAAATTAAAGGATAATTGGGAAAATTATAGGCATAATCTTCTGCCTTATTCTATCAAAAACATACTTTCTCATTCATTCCATCAACCTAAAAACTTATACAAATCACCTAACTTCAACCTCAGGACTGAGTGGTCATATATAGGTTGTATTAATCCACTAATGTAAACCAATAACTATAAAAATAATAATTCATTATTTCATTTTATGGCGTCTTTATAATTTTTATCATATTTTACTTTATGAAATTCACAATAACCCATCACAAGATCTTTTCACCATAGGAACACAAGAATTATTCATACTCATGTTATCATATGACTTCATCATAGATCTCCATCATGAAACTCTTACCAAAAAAACCCTTCCATAATTTTTTGAATAAATTTAATTATTCCGTACATGCAAGTCCATCACTTGACCACAAGGATTTATTTACTTAACTATCATAGTGCATCATAATCCTCTTGATGAAGCTCAAATTTTAATATATTTTATACTTTAAATCATTGTTTATAATCTTACCATAGTGTTATTGTATGGGTAATTGTCACATTTTTAGGTTTTAGTATTATTTTGAGCCTAAATGCAAAAAAGGACTAATTCTGCAATTTTAACAGATCGTTATCACATGAGTATTTAAGTCATTTATCATTAAATATATGTCCAAATTTTATGATTAATTTTTTTATAATACTTATTTAATTTTATTCATTTTTTCCTTTTGGACCAGGGATTGAATCAATCATCTAGTGGCCTTAAAAATTAAATGAAGTTGAAGAGTTTTCCTGGCGGACAGAACATACCCCACTTTTATAATAAAAACCCAATTCGGCCTAAACAACTCAAAATTAAATGATTACACTTGAAGCTATACGAGGATTAAAGGGAGAATTTATACAATAATTTTCATGGCGTTTGGAATCCATTATGAGGGACATTGAACGACATACGTTTGAAGGAAGCTGCCTAGAAGCTGCCTCAAAAAAAAAGAAACCACCAATATTAAATTCATAACTCCTTCTAGACGTGTCCAATGAAGCTGAAATTTGGGGATAAAACGGAGGAGACATTATGGAACAACATATATGATGATAATTATTAAAGATTAGTTCATTGAAGAGACTATCTATGTGGAAACATTTGGATTAAATGTTTTGTGTGTGAATTCGTCACCCCTTCTCCCTATAAATATGTGTCACTTCTCCAAGTTTATGAGATATCCATTCTAGGGGGGCTAAGGTGGATCTTTATTTATGTAATTTTTATTCATATTTTTAATATACATTAGTTTATTTTTCTTCTTCATACCACATTCTTCCATTTTTTACTTTTATGTGTTTCTCCCACCGTATTCTCTTCTAACTCCATGAAAATGGGGAACTAACCTCGATGTTTGTTTGAGGGGGAGAATGGTGGTTGTTTAAGTTTCATTGTGCTTCAATTTAAATATCTTTATTTAATTATGAGATTTTTTTGGTGGTTAAATTGATTATGATGTGTGATTTCCCCATTTTCTCTATCACCAAGTTCTTATTCCCATTTAACATTTATCCTTACCTTTACTATATAAGTCATGCATACGATGGAGTATGGCTTGGGTAGTGATGGTCGATAAAGAGATCTCGAAGCTGACTTTAGGAAGAGTATTTCCCCACATGTAGGGAACTTGGTGTTGGAGAAATAACATTTCGAATAAGAGGTTGTAGTGGGATAGATTTTCATCACTACATTGAATTGATATTGATAATATTTTAATAAACAATGATATCAACCATTACAATCCTCCAAGAACAAATGTCTTCATTAATATTTTTAACATCATATTGTTTGCATTACATATATATATATATATATTTATATTTTATGCATAATTCATACTCATCTTTATATTATATATTAGTTAGAAAATAAGTAGTGACAATATAATTTTGGTGTTGTGTAAGTTGCCTCCTTGAGACCGACCCTGGGAGTTCTCTATATTGCATTCTTAAGTAAATAATATTTTGATTGGGGATCTGCAAAAAATTATCTCTTCATCAAATTGGCACCATTTTTGGGGAGGCGCAACAGTTTCACACACCATTATTCATAAAAAACAAAACAAAATAATAAATTTCAAAAAATAAAAATAAACATTTTGTTCATGATGTATTTCAATGGTGATTATTCTGAATGGAATGACCAATATCAGGTGCCAGAAAATGTTAGAAATGAAATTGATGATCAATTTTATAGGATTAGTGATAATGTTCAAAAAATGGAGAGCCAAATTGAATGTATTGCTGAATATTTACGCACATCCCAAGAGTAATCTGAGCCTGAGCCAGAACCTGAACCAAAATGAGTGGTGGAATTGATTTCACCAATAATTTCTTATGTTTAAGAACCAGAGGTGGGTGAGAAAGAACATCTAAAGAAACTAATCACTTCATCCCACACTCAACCATTTCTCGAGGAGGTCCCATAATTACACATTCCAACTGATGCACTGATGGGAGGTCAACATTTTTTTGGAAGAATCTTTGAATAACTTTGTTGATGATAACTTGAAACATGATCTTCCCATAATTGATAATGAAACATCAGACACTTTATATCTATCCCTTTATTTGTAAGATAAGGAAGAAGATTCACCTGATGAGATTGAGTTTCCAATGGTCATGCCTGAAGAGATCAATTTCCAAGCTGACTTACATGAAAGGGAAGATTTATTTATTGATTCATCATGTTTTAATCAAATTCAAACTGAATTGTTTTCTGACTTCTCCTTTCCAGAAATTTTTGATACAGTAGAAATAGAGAAGACCTTGGATGATATAAAAGAGACCACCAAAGTAGTGGTGATCATGAAAGAATATATAAGGAGGTTGGTGGTTGTGCGACTACCTCCTTAATAGAAATTTTCATACCATATGGAGGAGGACACCACCGATGTTAACAAGGAGAACCCTTATCTTATATTCCCTCCCACTTCGAACCGCAAATTTATTCTTTATTCATTTTCAGGGGTTGGTAACTTTCTTATCTTCTTTGGGGTTATCTACTTTCAGGTTTTACTCATTAATATCCGGAAAACTCACATGTGGTGGTTCATCTCAATGAAAACACACCCACCTTCTGATTGGGGATAATCTACTTAAACTGCATGACTAGGGGAAGTAAAAACCTAGCACCCGCTTGGGGGTCTAAACCAGGCATTATCACTTTTTTTTCCTTTTCTCATTTTTTTTATTTATTTTTCTCATGTATTTTCATTAATTTCTTGTTGTTTTAAAGTGTATGCTTCTAGGAGCTTAACTGAAGGCATCCACATCTAAAATAATGTCAGGTTTTATCTTTCCTTCCCTTTTATTTTCTACCTTTATATTTATATTTTGTTGAGTTGAAATAAGGGGTAGTCAAATTTAAGTGTTGGGGAGTGTCAACATTCTTATTTCACCTTGTGTGATTTTCATTTTTTTATTATATTTTTAGGATTTTGATCTTTAATGAATATTATTATCACTTTTCACACATCAATTAATTTTGAAAGAGTTGAAATGATTTTTGAAATAATGGATTTTAAATTATTGTTGATGTGAAAATATTTTTCTAGAATTTGATTATAAATCATTTTTGTGAGTTTGAATGATTTTTGAAATCCATTACCATGAAACACTGACTCAAAATATTTTTCCAATCCTATGAGGTATTCTAAACCACCTTTTCATATTCTTCTTAATACCCAAACTTTCTTGACAGAAACTTGAATTTTGTGTGAGAACCAGAATGTGTGAATAATTCTATTTCAAAGATTTGGATTTCATAGAATGTATATAAAATTATTGAGGCATCTCTTTGGCTAGAAACATTTTATCTTGAGACCCAACTTAACATTTATCCTTCAAAAGCCCTTAGATGCCATGAATTGCCTTATAGGTTTAAGCCACATTACAAGCCGATTTTTCCTTACCTACTCACACTTTTATTATTTTTTCATGGTTATTTCAAGTTTGAGTGTGGGCGATGGGCCTTTCGTGTGCGTTACTTGGGATGTTTATCATTTATGGGTGGTTTTAGGTGTGTTTCAATACTTTGGGAAGTGGATAATAAGAGAATTGGGCATGTTTCACCATTTCATTGTGCTTTATTTGTTTCATCTATTTCTCCTTAAAAAAAGAAAAAAAATGGGGATGAGATTTAATTCCTCATTTTACATTCTTTTATGACTCATGTCCCTCTCAAAATCAAGTGCATTAATTGTTATTCAATCATTGTATTTAATATTCATCTCATCCTCCATAGAAAAAGAACAAAAAATAAAGTTGTGGCTTTCTGGAGATTTGAAAAAAAAGAGAACATAGATGATATAATTCATTAAAATCACTTCTCGGCTAATGTACCATGTCATGAAAGGGGTTGGCATTAATTTTCAAGTGGGATTGAGAGAGGAAGTTTATATATTTTCCCTTGATTTAATCATGCATTGTACTTAAAAGTCTAACCTCCTCTTTCTAGCCTGGAACAATTTTCAATCATTTTCCCTCTAACCCTAAGCCACAATATCATTTGAAGCTTTAATTAAATCCCTCATTATTAAATTCATTTTCATGTTTCACGCAGTGGAGAAATAAGAATTTTCACAAACCTATGGTGATACATGATATTTTCATGTATGAGTATAACTCCAGATTCAATTTCTCTTGAGTGAAGAGTGACATAAAATTCAATGTGAGGTAGGTTGTGATTGGGACATGCATAGATTTATGAGGTTGAACAAATTTTAATGATTGAAATGAAAATGTGAGAGGATTGTTTTTCATAGATGATACATTATGGAAATCTATTTTGGATATGATCATTGATATTTTCTCATTTTTGATTGTTGTGTGGAATTTGATTTGGATGTAAGATGATTGCCCATGAATGCAAGGTTTAAGTGTGGGGGAGTGATGAAGATCACATTTTAATATATTTTATACTTTAAATAATTCTTTATACTCCCACCATAGTGTTATTGTATGGGTAATTGTCACATTTTTTGGTTTTAGTGTTATTTTGAGCCTAAATGCAAAAATAGACTAATTCTGTTATTTTAACAGATTGTTATCACATGGGTATTTTTGTCATTTATCATTAAATATATGTCCAAATTTTATGATTAAATTTTTTTTAGTGTCCTTATTTAATGTGATTCATTTTTGTCTTCTGGACCAGTGGATGAATCGATCATCTAATTCCCTTAACAATTAAATGAAGTTGAATATTTTTCCCAGCGGACAGAACGGACCCTACTTCCGTAACGGAAACCCAATTAGTACTAAACAACTCCAAATTAAATGATTCCACTTTATTATGTACGAGGATTAATGGGAGAGTTTATACAATAAATTTCATGGTGTTTTGAATCCATTATGAGGGAAATTGAACGACATACATTTGAAGGAAGCTACCTAGAAGCTGCCTCCAAAAAACGAAACCGCAAATATTAAATTTATAACTCCTTCTAGGCACGTCTAATGAAGCTGATATTTGGGTAGAAAACGAAGGAGACATTATGGAACAACATATATGAAGAAAACTATTACAAATTTGGTCATTGAAGAACATATCTACGTGAAACCTTTCGGATTAAATGTTTTTTGTGTGAATTTGTCACCCCTTCTCCCTATAAATATGCATCCCTTCTCCTAGTTTATGATATATCTATTCTAGGGGGGATAAGTTGGAGCTTTATTTATGTAATTTTTATTCATATTTTTAATATATATTAGTTTATTTTTCTTCTTCATACCTCATTCTTCCATTTTTACTTTTATGTGTTTCTCCCACCGTATTCTCTTCTAACTCCATGAAAATGAGGAACTAACCTCGATGTTTGTTTGAGGGGGAGAATGGTGGTTGTTTAGGTTTCATTGTGCTTAAATTTAAATCTCTTTATTTAATTCTATGAATTTTTGTGGTGGTTAAATTGATTATGATATGCGACTGCCCCATTTTCTCTATCACCAAGTTCTTCTTGTCATTCAACATTTATCCTTCCCTTCACTATATAAGTCATGCATATGATGGTGTATGGCTTGGGTAGCGATGGTCAGTAAGGAGATCTCCAAGCCAAAATTAGGAATAGTATTTCCCCACATACAGAGATCACGGTGTTTGGGAAATAACATTTTGAATAAGAGGGTGTAGTGTGATAGATTTTGATCACTACATTAAATTGATATTGAGAATATTTTAATAAACAATTATATCAACCATTATGATCCTCCAAAAACAAATGTCTTCTTTCTTATTTTTAAAATCATATTGTTTGCATTAAATATATATATATATATATTCATATTTTATGCATATTTAAAACTCATCTTTATATTATATATTAGTTAGAAAATAAATAGTGACAATAGAATCTTGGTGTTGTGTAAGTTGCCTCCTTGAGATCGACCCTGGGAGTGCTCTATATTGCATTCTTATGTAAATAATATTTTGATCGGGGATCTGTGACAAATTCCCGCTTCATAAAATTGGCGCGGTTTCCAGGGAGGTACAACACTTCCACACACCATTATTCATAAAAAACAAAACAAAACAATAAATTTCAAAAACTAAAAAAAACTTTTTGTTCATGATGTATTTCAATGGTGATTATTATGCAAGGACTTACCAATCTCAGGTTCCAGAAAATGTTTGCAATGAAATTGATGCTCAATTTTATAGTATTAGTGATAATGTTTAAAAACTGGATATCCAAATTTAATGGATTTCTGAATATGTACGCACATCCCTAGAGCAATCCGAAACTGAGCCAGAACCTGAACCAAAACGAGTGGTGGAATTGATTTCACCAATAATTTCTTATGTTAATGAACCTGAGGTGGGTGAGAAAGAACATCTAAAGTAACTAATCACATCATCCTGCACTCAACCATTGCTCGAGGAGGTCCTAGAAGTACACATTCCAACTGATGCACTGATGGGAGGTTAACATTTTGTGGAAAAATATTTGAATAAATTTGTTGAAGATAACTTGAAACATGATCTTTCCATAATTGATAATGAAACATCAGACACTTTCTACATATCTCTTGATTTGTAAGATAAGGAAGAATATTCACCTGTTGAGATTGAGTTTCCAATGGTCATGCCTGAAGAGATCAATTTCCAAGCCGACTTACATGAAAGGGAACATTTCTTTATTGATTCATCGTGTTTTAATCTTAATAAAGCGGAATTGTTTTCTGACTTCTCCATTCGTGAATTTTTTGATACAGTACAAATAGATCATACCTTGGATGATATGAAAGAGAACACCAAATTAGTGGTGATCATGGAAGAAGATATGGGGAGGGTGGTGGTTGTTTGACTACCTCCTCAATAGAAATTTGCATACCATATAGAGGAGGACACCACCGAAGTTAACAGGGAGCACACATAACTTTTATTCCCTCCTACTTCGAACCTCAAATTTCTTCTTTATTCTTTCTCAGGGGTTGGGAAATTTCTTATCTTATTTGGGGTTCTCTACTTTCAGGTCTTACTCATTGATATTGGAAAAACTCACATGGGATGGTTCATCTCAATGAAACCACACCCACCTTATGATTGGGGATAATCAACTAAAACTGCCTGACAAGGGGAAGTAAAAACCTAGCACCCGCTTGGGGGTCTAAACCAAGCATTATCCTATTTTTTTCCTTTTCTAATTCGTTTAATTTATTTTACTTATGTATTTTCATTACTTTCTTGTAGTTTTAAAGTGGATTCTTCTAGGATCTTAACTCAAGGTATCCACCTATAAAATAATGTCAGGTTTCATCTTTCCTTCCCTCTGATTTTATACATTTATATTTATATTTTGTTGAGTTGAAATAAGGTGTAGTCAAATTTAAGTGTGGGGGAGTGTTAACCTGCTTAGTTCTTCTTGTCTGCTTTTCATTTTTTTAATATATTTTCAGGATTTTTGAGCATTAATGAATATTATTATCACTTTTTACACATCAATTTATTTTGAAAGAGTTGAAATGATTTTTGAAATAAGGGATTTTAAATTATTGTTGATGTGAAAACATTTTTCTTGAATTTGATTATAAATCTTTTTTATGATTTTGACTGATTTTGGAAATCCATGACCATGAAACACTGACTCAAAATATTTTTCCAATCCTATGAGGTGTTATAAACCCCCTTTTCATATTCTTCCTAATACCCACACTTTCTTAAGGGAAACATGAATTTTGTGTGAGAACCAAAATTTGTAAATAATTCTCTTTCGAAGCTTTGGATTTCATGGAATGTATTTAAAATGATTTAGGTATCTCTTTGGCTAGACAAATTTTATCTTGATATCCACATTAACATTTATCCTTCAAAAGCCCTTAGATGCCATGAATTTCCTTATAGTTTTAAGCCACATTACAAGCCAATTTTTTCTTACCTACCCGCACTTTTATTATTTATTCATGATTATTTCAAGTTTGAGTGTGGGGGAAGGGCCTTTTGTGCGTGTTCCTTGGGATGTGTATCATTAATAGGTGGTTAGAGGTGTGTGTCAATACTTTGGGCAGTTGATAATAAGAGAATTGGTCATGTGTCATCATTTCGTTGTGCTTTATTTGTTTCATCTATTTCTCCTTCAAAAAGAAAAAGAAAAAAATGGAGATGAGCTTGAATTACTCATTGTACATTATTTTATGACTCATGTCCCTATCAAAATCAAGGGAATTAATTGTTATTCATTCATTTTATTCAATATTCAGCTCATCCTCAAAAAAAAGAAAAAGAAAATAAAGTTGTGACTTTCTGGAGATTTGAAAAAAAGAGAACTTAGATTATATCATTCATTATAATCACTTCTTGGCTCATGTACCATGTCATGAAAGGGGATGGAATTATTTTTCATGTGGGATTGAGAGAGGAGGTTTCTGTGTTTTCCCTTGATTTAATCATGCATTGTACTTAAAAGTCTAACCTCCTCTTTCTAGCCTCGAACATATTTCAATCATTTTCCCTCAAACCCTAAGCCATAGAATCATTTGAAACATTAATTAAGTCCCTCATGATTAAATTAATTTTCATGTTTGACGCTGTGGAGAAATGATAATTTTCACAAACCTATGGTGATATATGAGATTTTCTAGTATGAGTATAACTCTAGATTCAATTTCTCTTGAGTGAAGAGTGACATAAAATTCAGTGTGAGGTATGTTGTGATTGGGCCTTGGATTGATTTATGAGGTTGGACAAATTTTAATTATTGAAATGAAAATGGGAGAGGATTTTTTTTCATATATTATACCTGATGGACTTCTATTTTGGATATGATCATTGATATTTTCTCATTTTTTATTGTTGTGTGGAATTTTATTTGGATATAAGATGATTGCCCAGAAGTGAAAGGTTTAAGTGTGGGGGAGTGGTGAAGCTCACATTTTAATATATTTTATACTTTAAATCATTTTTTATAATCTCACGATAGTGTTATTGTATGGGTAATTGTCACATTTTTAGGTTTTAGTGTTATTTTGAGCCTAAATTCCAAAATGGTCTAATTTAAACATATTGTTATCACAAGGGTATTTTGGTCATTTATCATTAAATATATGTCCAAATTTTATGATTAATTTTTTTAGTGTCCTTATTTAATTTCCTTCAGTTTTTTCTTCTGGACTAAGGGCTGAATCGATCATCTATTGGCTGTAAAAAATAAATGAAGTGGAAGAGTTTCCCGGGTGGATAGAACGGACCCCACTTCCATAACAGAAACCCAATTCGGTCTACACAATTCCAAATTAGATGATTCTACTTGGACATGTACTAGGACTCAAGGGAGAGTTTATAAAATAAATTTCATGGCATTTGGAATCCATTATTAGGGACATCGAATGACATATATTTGAAGGAAGCTTCCTCCAAAAAAAGAAACCGCCAATATTAAATTCATAACTTCTTATAGGAGCGTCCAATGAAGCTAAAATATGGGGATCAAACGGATGAGACATTATGGAACAACATTTAAGAAGAAAACTATTACATATTCGGTCATTGAAGGGCATATATATGCTGAAACTCTCATATTAAATGTTTTGTGTGTGAATTCGTCACCCCTTCCCCCTATAAATATGTGTCCCTTCTCCCAGTTTATGAGATAGCCATTCTACGGGGGATAAGTTGGAGCTTTTTTTCTATAATTTTTATTCATATATTTAATATAAATTAGTTTATTATTCGTATTCATAACTCATTCTTCCATATTTACTTTTATGTGTTTCTCCCACCGTATTCTCTTCTAACTCGTTGAAAATGGGGAACTCACCTCAATGTTTTTTTGAGGGGGAGAATGGTGGTTATTTGAGTTTCATTGTGATTCAATTTAAATCTCTTTATTTAATTATGAGAATTTTTGTGGTGGTTAAATTGATTATGATGTGCGATTTCCCTATTCTCTCTATCACCAACTTCTTCTTCTCATTCAACATTTATCCTTACTTTCACTATATAAGTCATGCATACGATGGAGTATGGCTTGGGTAGCGATGTTAAGTAAAGATATTTCCTAGCTAACTTTAGGAATAGTATTTCCCCACATGTTGAGATCTCGGTGTTGGGGAAATAACATTTTGAATAAGAGGGTGTAATGTGATAGATTTTGATCACTACATTGACTTTATATTGAGAATATTTTAATAAACAATGATATTAATCCTTATGATCCTCCAAGTACAAATGTCTTCTTTCTTCATTTTAACATCATTTTTTTGCATTATATATATATATATTAATATTTTATGCATATTTCAAACTCATATTTATATTATATATTAGGTAGAAAATAAATAGTGACAATAGAATTTTGGTGTTGTGTTAGTTTCCTCCTTGAGACCGACCCTGGGAGTGCACTATATTGCATTATTATGTAAATAATATTTTGATCGGGGATCTACGAAAAATTCCTGTTTCGTCACCTCTCCATTAAAACCAGTGGCTCATTTTGATCTCACATGATTATGTGATCCTTTTATGATAACATGATCATGAGATCCATTCTACCTTATGTGATGAAATATTATTTTAAACCGTATATGATTTTAATTCATTTACATTGACTTTCGATCCCTAAAACATTAAAAAAACAATAAATATACATCTAATTACATTCTTCTTATATTCGTATTAATTGATTATTTTTACTATTACATTACTCATTCAGACCATATTTAGTTTAGCATATGAATATTTAATGAATAAAATTTACTTCTAAATCCCCAATGATATTGAGGGTTTTGTTTTATCCCAAAAAATTATTTATGTTCTGAACGCCCTCCATTAATGACTTCAATATGTACCAACATCCTGAACTGTATTTATGATATAATGATTAAAAACAATTCAACACAAAAATTGTTAAAAGTCCAAAATTTATCCCTCTGATTTTTTTCAAAATTATCATAAATCAATAATTATATATGTATGAAATTCATGCATGAATGGTATCACTAATGTTACATGGCTATGGATTCATGATTTATTTTTCTCCATTCCCATAGATTTAACAACCTAATATTTCATTGTATATTCTCCTTAAACATTTATATACTAAATAGTGTTTTTGAAACACTATACTGAACCAAAATGAAAATCCATGACATGTATTATTAAATATGATCATTAAACCATAGTAGTTAAATTATCTATTATAAATTTAAGTATCCATATTTTAAAATAAAAAAATAATATTGGATGACAAAAAATGTGAAAATATAACCATTCCTTATGAATCCCATTTTTCAAGTCTCATAAGGGAGGTAGCTTCACTTGGGTTTTCCCTATACCATGTCCAATCCATACTTGAGTAGTTATAGTTTAAAAAAACCAAACATGGAATAATTTAAACACGTTGAGATTGCCACAAGATCTATTCTAGCTAAACTACCAATTAAAACAATAACCAGAGCTTATTTAATGCTTATGTATTATTTATATATCTTAAGGGGTATTTTAGGTAGAATTTTTCCTTATAATATCATGTAAAAAAATATTTATAAACATTAATATAGCATGAATGTTTATACTTTTTGAAAGGTCATTTTTTCTCAATTCACTTTATGATTAAAAAAATTTAATTTCTAATTTTTTATTTATTTTATTTTAGGGAAGTATGTTTATTTTTATTTTATAGTAATAATATATTTTTATTTTAATAATAATACGCTAATAATAGATTAATAATAAAATAATTATAAAAATAATATTTATTATACTAAAAATTTGTTTATAATAAAATTTATTTGAACTATTTTTCATATTTTTTATTTAAAATAATTTTTTAATATTTATGGATGTTAATTTGAAAAAATTAATATAATTACTAGATCGTTCATGGAAATATTAAATTAAGTTAATTTTTGGTGTTTTTTTAAAATTTATTTTTATGTAAATAATATAATATACTATTTTTACTATTACATTAGAATTTAATGTCGTTATGTATATGTTAGTACAACATTGTTATTATTTTTTAATATTTTTATAAAAAAAAAAAATTTAAAATTTACATTATACATTTCAAACTATTGATTATAGTTTACTAACATATTATTGATATATTTTATCTAATATAATTGTTTTATCAAAAATTATTTTAATACATTATAAATTTATTATATTAAAAATAATTTTTAACACTTTTAGATATTGAAATAGGAAAAACATATAAAAATTTCATAATGAGTGGAGAAAAAGTATCTAATAATCAACACTTTATTATTAGTAATAATGCTTATGTCACCTTATGTTAAAAATAATTACCATAGTAAATGATAATATTTAAAAACATATAATTCAAGGGGTAAAAGTGGTTGATTTTTTTTTTAAATTTGGTAAGAAAAATTTGATTCTATATTAATCTTATCTCTTACCCACCACCATTATTTCTCAAATTTTGGATCCACATACCTTGATAAGGACTTCACATTATTGAAAAGGAATGTGTATTTTAATGAAATTCATTAATTTTCTCTTATAAAAAGAGATATACATTTCTCACTTATACTCACACCAAAAACCCGAAGGTTCATCATAAACTCCTTTAAAGTTGATTTGTTATTCTCAAAATACCTCCCCTAAATGGTTTAATCCTGTTTTTAAAGGAGATAATCCATGAAGTAAAGTATAAATTCATAACCCCCCCCTCTCTTTTATATTTCTTTACCTAAACATATTCTTCCTAAAATTAAATTTCCCCATATTAAAATTATTACATAATTATTACCAGTATACTGATATGTAATTATAATTATGGTAGAATAGTTAGCTACCCTTCCACTATTTCCTAATGAAATATTAAAATGACATTATTGTGTGTGTATGTATGGACTACCACCTCAATAAAGCATCATTTTATATTTTCCCCATCAAATTACCTAGATAATATTCATTTTAAATTTAATAAATTTTTATTATATTTATAATATATTTTCTATTCTGAAATGACATAAAATATTATATGTTTCTCCAACAATATAGAAAATTAATTCATCACCTTTGTGTACCTGTGCACTACCGCCTCCATAGAGAAATTTATTTCCATTTCAATTTTTATCACCTCTTTACATATATGGTTATGTGAATGAGTTTATGGGGAAAATATTGTTTTTATTTTATAAATATGGTTCTTATTTGAAAAATTGGAGAACCTATTAAAGATATGATTATTAGAAAATCATCATCAGTTTAGCAGTTTAAAATATGATCACTAAGTGAAATATTTGTATTTCATATTATTTATTAATTCTATATTCATTAATTATTCCTATAATTCATTTATAAATAAATTAAATAAAACTAATAAACCCTAAATTTTATAATTTTTTTACTGGTTAAATGATATTGTAACAAAATCACCACATAATCATCCATTAAACATGGTGTGTTAATATATGGGTTAGTTTGACCGCCTACTTGATCAATGCTATGAAATTTTATCCTGTATGAATTTAAAAAAAAATTAATGATATAATATAATAAAAATATTAAAATACAGTTTTGGTATTGTTTTTATAAATGATTTATAAATATTTTACCCAATAATATAAAAAACACATTTTCTTTGTTATGAATATCAATAATGTTGTCTTTTTTTCAATCTCCTCTTCCAGGAGTATGACTAAAATCATCATCGTGGTAAATAGAAAAAACATAAATCATTATAATACATATATTATAATTAAATTAATGATATTTTAAGGATGAAGTATTTAGAAATAACATATATTGAAACTACTCCTAAGAAACCATTATAAATGATCAAATCTATAAACACCCAATATAGGAAAATATGAAAAAATAACTAATACATATGAAGATAATTATTATGAATTAAAAAATTAAATAGTGTTAGGTACGAATATTGTTATGAAATATTATATTAATACAGTTATTTTTGTTTTACATGAGGTTATGTATCATTCGACTATGATGATATAAAGGGAGTGTATTTTCAAGACTCAAAACATTTACATGGGTCCATATCACTCTTATATTAATATTATTTTTTGAGATTGATCTATTAAACCTTATAATCATATTATGATATATTTTCACCTTATCTTATGGTTAAATCATGTTTCAGACTGAACAATTCTTCCTTGATTACTCTATTGTTTCATGAAAATTTATTTTTAGAGTAATTCCCATTTATTTTAATTTATTTTTATTCCATATACATGTTATTTACTTCCCAACAATATTCTACATGCCATAGTGGAAAATATTTTTTTATATCTAATGCTAAGAACATTAACCTTTATTAATTTAAAAATAATGGATTCATCATCCTTTTAATGATATGACTTTTCAATAAAGGAATTTAAAATATTTAAAAGTATTTAACATTCCATGATATTATATTCTTCCCTTGTACATAAAATTTTGATATATGTATTATTTATTAACAATTTATTTTTAATTTTTATTTAATAAATATTTGACGATGTCTTTTATTCATCTCCAAAAGAAATAATTTTGGGATTGTTCCTTGAAAATCATGTCTTTTTTAGATTATATTAAAAAAACAATTAATGAAAAATAAATTTTGTGATTTATCTTACATTTTCAACAGATTATTCTACAATGATGAATGGTTCATAATTAATCCTATATGTGCTCCTATAATTTGGATATTGCGTTTCTGGTATAAAATGATCATGTCTTTTATGTGATTCTATTTTTCAAAGATATGGAACTAATTATATATGTTCATATTTTTTTTCCATGATCCATAATATTCAATCATGTTTTAGGATTTTTATTTATAATACCATGTTCTTTTTATCTAATATTATGCCATTATTTGTGTTTTCACTCATGTTTTTTCTCAGGTTTATGATCTAACAATTATGGATAGTTGGTAAGTTTCTCTTACTGGGAATTTTATCACACTCATTTCTTGTGTGTCAATTGACCAGATTATTAATATTTTTATAAGATATAATATGTCTAATATAGGTTCCATAATATCATTCTTATAGATAAATGTTCATAGTTGTTGTAAAATAATATGTTTGTACAATAAGTATATAAGACACTAAACCTTTTGGTTTAGAGGTTGAGAAAGTATTTTGAATGCTTATTAACAAAACAATGTAGTTAATTTATTATTTATGTATGTTTATCATGGGTCATTATATTTGACATAAAAATTGAAATGTAATTCTGAAAACTTCTCTCACCATTAGGGTATCATCAGATATGCCTTTTGTTTTAGCTCCCCATTTTTAAAGAATTATATGGGGGTTACTTCATCTATAGACCAAATACTACTTATATAATTTCTTTTATTCTATTGATATTGAGATAGATTATGTAAAACAAGTGGGTCTACACATTTTTCTTCTAACTACTAATATCCCAATATGGATAGATTTTTATCCCCCTATAATATCCATATATCAATTTCAGATGAATGATTTACTCTTCATATAATTTTTTATTATTAGAGTCACTTTATTAATTCATTTTTTCACACTCTTGATTAATTTTTATTAAGAAAAATTTCCAAATAGAATTTATTCCTTTACAAATAATGTAATCATACTGATTCATAACCAATATTAAGAATCAAGAGTTTAAGATAATAAACTATAATGTTATCAATCAAACTAGTTTTCATTCATAGATTCCAAAAGCATAAATTTATTTCATTAATAAAAAAACATCTGATCTCAATCAAACTAATAGAAAATTAATATGTGAAGAATAAATTAGGTATAATTTTATGAGATATACCACATGGTAAGACAATTTACACCAATACTTAACAATAACTTTATGGTACCACTTGTAATGTGTGACCTTTAACTCTTCATAGGAATCCTTTTTGGGATGAGGATAAATACCCTTGAGTAATTTTATAAAAATATAAAAAATATCACTATATATGGAAAGATAAAAAATTATTAACACTTATTTTTGAGAGGATTTTATATGTAGAATTACTATTTAGAACATGGAGTCCACTTTTTTGGAATGCTATTGATTTTTTGAAATCCTATTAGTATGTTGATTATAGTCAATTGAAACAAAATTATCAAAAAATAATAGATTGTAATGAAATAAATAAATTTTACTACTTCTCCACTAATTTATCTTCTCTTTGATTATTAATTCCACTTTAATGAAATCTTTATATAAATGGTTGAGTACTGGATAAAAATTAGAACCACTAGATAGATCATATATTTCTTTGAAAAATATTTATCTTTATATTAATCTATTCATCTTATGATCTTCCCATTTATATATTATAAAACGTTTTGATACAATTTTGGAAAACTAGGGTGGTTTCCTGAAACCACATGTTGAGTCTAATACCATATGCGACTTTTAAAAATTCTTACTCATATTATGAAATTTATCACTATTTATCTTACACACATGTACCATTTTAGTATACACAAACTCCATGGATAGTATCTCCACCAAAATCCTATTCCACATTCAATAATATTTAGTAATATTTAAATTAATAAGGATATTGGTACCTCAATAATCAAAAAAAAATAGTATTGCGGTTGGTCATGTTGGATGAACTCTTACTATTGGTCCTCTTACAAACCACTATTATTGTGATTTTTTGTTAGGAATTACTTGCTTCCTATTGAAGTCTCATTTGAAACTCACCATTCTTGGAATAGGAATCCAATAAATTGTAAGCAAGTAACATTCATTCCCCTAGGATTTTTCTATCTTCCAATCCATCCCCCACTGATCTGTCTATATATTCAAACATTAATTCATCAAATGCACAACCTTTTATTTTTGTGAATATAAAAAAGGGATTATTTATCTTTACAGATGTGGGATTAATAATAAGAGTAAATATAATTATTCGTTGATTCAATACCTTTCTTCAATGAACACTTCCACCTATACTAGAGGGATCTTTCTATTGTCTTAACTTATCCGTATGGCATTGTTTGTGAAACCACTAAGGCATATATCAATTGCCTCACTTCTTATAACAATAGAATATAACGTTTTCTTTTCTATAATGGCTATCCTATCTCCATGTTTAAATCATTATTACTAACAACTAGAGTAGCTTCTCCATTTTATTCTAGACTTGTTTATGTCCTTTCCAGGAGGGAATCTAATGAGTGTAACCTATAATGTCCTTGGTACAACATTTTTGGAGATCCTATTTTTTCCTATAGGATTTTAAACGTGTTTCTCAAATTTACATGTTTTATTCCAAACTATTCAATATTATTTAATGTTATAGGAGATCATGACCTCTTTATAGATTATTTTTCCTTCATTTCTTTATTCAATCTACAATATCTGGCTAATTTCACATGGTTATAATATATAAAACATCCCCATTAAGAATAAAAACAGTCTTATCATTTATTTGTTGATATATAGGTGTATATAATGTTCTTTTCTATACATTAAGACCTTTATATTATGTATATGTGTTCATGGTGTGTTTTAGTCCTCTACAATTGCATCCTTTATTGGGTACATTCTTATGGGAATATGTCCTTCAACATTTTCTAGATAAATTCATCATATTTTTAGAGAAATAAATTTTCTTCCATTGATTTGGGGATTCTTTACTATAGGTCATGGATTAACCACTATAATATGGTTTAATGAAGAGAAATAAACATTGTAGTATCATATTGAGAAACTACACATTGTTTTTATCTCTTTGATCTTTTAATATTTCTTCTTTGGATAAGATTCTATATCTATGAACATAGAACAAGTTTTATTTCCATACGTTCTCCTCTCCTCTAGCTCTGCTTATAGAGGGAGGACAATTTCTTTCAACTCTTTCTATATATCCATCTACTTTATAATATTTTTAGACATTTCTTCAAGCAAACCAGTTTTTTATGTCACTATCGTACCCATATTTGATATGACAACATTTAGGGCCTGATCTTCTCTTTTTAGCCACTTGTTCAATTTGAACAAATATTATATTATTTCACAGTCCACTTAATATATCATTTCCTTTTAATAAACATTATATATATCGATTGGATATATTATAGATCATTGAACACACTATCTATTAATTATGTATTGTACACTATAGAAAATTTTCATTGTGAGAGTTCGGATAATACAAGAGTGGTTCATAATTATTAATAAATCCTTCAAAAAATGTATTCTTAAACTAAAAATATTCAAATGAATACATAAAGTTTTCTTATTAAATATTTTTATCCTCTAGAGGGTCAATTATTTAATTTTATTCTTTATAGATTCCTTCAAATTTTCAATCACTATGGTTTTCTCTATAATTTTCTTTTTGATTAACTCTATTTATTTTGAGTACACATGACTAGTAGATTGAAAATTGATATATTTCTAAATTCATTCAATATATACTCCAATATGACACCCATAATTGGTATATTCTGTTAATATAACATTAATTATTCAATTTTTTATTCTTTGAATATCTTGATCTTAAAGAGAACCTACAAGATATGCATGTAGGTTAACATCACCTTCTAGTTATTTCTTATTTAGGGAGAACATGGAATTCAGTAATTTAAAAGAAGATTCAACATAAAGGTAATAATTTGATAAAATAATAGAATTAAAATCATTCACCTTGATTTTAGTAAATGATCTATTGGGATACTTCTTCTTAATATTTTTTTTCATCTTTACTTTTTCGACAAGTTTCTTCTCACTAACTATGTTTATTGGAATCTAAATTTTTTTAAATTTTAATCTTTCTCTTCATGATGAAAAATAAAAATATTACTATATGTAGTTTCTATATACATATTCTATTTTCTTGGTAATTTTATAATTAGTTGTATAATGTGAATTTTTCTTATAAAAATTATTGGACATGTATCTATTTTGAATCTCCTCTCTTTTTCCATTACACATTTTCTCACTATTCTTTCTCAAGTTAATATATCGTTGAATATACATAATAACCTCTTTAGCACAATCTTGAAGGAACAAGGGAATTTTTTTATACCATACTTGAAAGTTAATTCAATAAATACAAAGAGGCTTCATCATAGAATCCATGTTCACAAATCCGAAAACTGCTTCTAAAGATGAACATTGATTCTGAACCATTTTCCTATGATACCACTTGTTATAACCAGAGAAACCATGAGAGTGGGTGAATCAATTTTATTTTCAAATGAAAAATTTTATTTATCTATTTTAGTCATTCTTTTAAGATCATATACTACAATTGGAAGGAACTATGTTTAACCTATATTACTTGAAATCATAATCACTAAACACAATCACAATTGTAAAAGAATGTATGCGCAACATTAAATAAAAACATTTCACATGGTTTAGAAAAAATATATAGGTACAAATATTGCATACTAGAGATTTCATTATGTGAAAAAAATTCCTCAAAGACTCACATGTTTATCATATTGAATGTTTCAGTCATGGTCACTCTATGTCCTGCTAGTTGCTTGTACAATTTTCTTATATCGGCCACAACTTACCCAAGGCATACTCCCTCCTCTTAAATTAAAATTTTCTTCCTTGATGGATATTACATTTTTTACATATATTCAGGAATCTTCAACAGATAATGTATATAATGATATATCTTTGTTCTGTACAATAATCTTCTTGAATTATAACTCTTGATCTAATGCTTTGTTGATCATATTTTCCACTGTCCTATTTTTCTATTCCTTATGTGATTATGTATTTAATGATAGAGTTATTTATTTCTCTTCAAACACATAATATCTAATTATATTATTCTTCAGATAAAGATAATTCTTCACTAAAAGTATATATTTTCATTTCTCCACATTAATGATTGAATGTGTCACTCTATTTCTTCTCATTAATTATCATTCATCCACTAGAATGGATATAGACAATATTATGTATTCAATATATTAATATGTACAATAATTAATATTCTTGTATAAGTGCATGAAAAAATATTGCAGGACTAATAATATTTCATAACAAAAAGTGTCACATAACCTATATTGCATAAAATAGATTGGGTAATCCTAGAAACACAAATCCAATCATGAGACATTGAATGTACAAACCTTGAATAGTATCTTCTTGTGCATGTTTTATAGATGGAATCAATGTGATACAACCATATTTGGATAACTCTATGTTCTAGATTCCTCTACACGACTTCTATCATGTAACCCTTAATTACATATCAATATTTATGTGAACACATCACATAATTCCTCTATTGAGAATTACTAGATCACAAGAATACATTACATAGTGTTCAATGCCATTAAAAATTTCATGATCTATATACTGAGACTACATTATGTAGACCAATCCCTAAATAACCTATATTCTCAAAAAGTGAAAAACACTTTATGAACTTCACATTCTCATCTCTGACCACTATACCCAACATGCCTTAGTTACCATCACTTCTCCCTCATATTTTTTTATTGAAATTATATCTATATATTAAAATCAATAATACCAAATTACAAGAGTGATGAGATTTTTATAGGCATAATACAACCCCTTATTCTATAAAAAACATGCTTGTTCATTCATTATAAAAACCTAAAAACATATTAATATTTTCTAACATAGATTGAATAACTCTTTAGTTTAATGTGGGTCGTGTGAATCCATTCTTTGTACCAATAATGATCAAAAATATTTTTCATGCTTTAGTTATATGAAATCCTTATCATTCCATGTGTATTTTTCTTCATGTGATTCACAAGATCCCATCAGAAAATCTATTTGACTTATGATCACATAAAAACATTAAACTCACATGTTTTCATCACTACATCACAAATATCATCCATGAAACTCCTTATAAAAAATTCATCCATCACTTTCAGTTTTACTTTCCTTATGTGATTGATGAAAATCCATCACATTATCTATAAGCCACTATGTTCTCGTCCTTTATAAAGTGTCACATGACTCTACATAAAAACTAGCATATCCTTAAGATTTTATATAATAGTGTGATTTTATTACACTTACATTATAATGGGAACCATACTACCTTATGAAATCATATATAGTTTTAAATATTACATAATTTAACATATATTACATGAAAATTTAGGCCCTAATTTTTTAAAAAACACAGGAAAATGTCCCATAATTTCATTCCAAATTTTACATTATAAATTGATGATTCACAAAAATAGAGTCCTATTAATGGATATCTTTAGACCTTCATTTGGTTACCTGTAAATATTCAATGAATTACATGGACATCCAAGTATATAAAGATATCAAGGATCCTATTTTATTTACATAAGTCCTTATTTCCTTCACAACCTCTAGTAATGACTTCAAAATCTACAATCATTCTAACCATACTATATAATATAATTAGTGACTATAAATCCAATGTAAGCTATATTTATGGATCCAAAAGGGAAATTTTAGACCCATTTCAATTAATTCCCATCATAAAAGACTTAAACAAATTCAAACTAATGGGAGGAAAAGGGGAGATTATGATATCTAAGAAGTGGATCTTCCCTTACATCTAGTATTACGAAATAAGTGAGAAAACAGATGTTTAAATTAAAACCTCAAAAAATAAACACAATTTACATAACAAAATAGAGTATGTGGGATGATTCATAATAAAAATGGTGGATTATAATGATATCCCCCTAGCTTATGGGAAAATTACATTGTAACCAATGGTTCAATGTAAAATATCCCTCTCTAGGTAAGAGCCCAAAAATCTAATCAAGTGCATCATTTTGACACTCTAATTGAATGTGTCATGACCCAGAACTTCATGGTTTGTTACACATACAAGCACTTTATACCTATAAAGGATCAAGAACTATGTTTTATAATGTGTACCATGATTCATGGTGTAACCTCCCCATTATAGTGTGGTGTTACCAATATCTAATACTTATTATTATACATGGATATCATAGTTTAATTATTTATTTTGTGGTATGATCTACCTCCATAAACCTTATCCTAATAATATTAGACCACAATGTGGTCTGCCCCTCTATGAGGATATCATCATAATCACACTACAATAACTTTTATTGTCGAATGGTCTCTTACCTACTATATAAATTCATCTACCAACATTATAGAACATTCTTTTGGTGTTTTCCCTAAAAAAATATACATCCTTAAAATACAATTATGCATTTTTTAAACTCACTCTCATTTAAACATATTAAAAAAATTCGAACATTCCCATCAACCAAATCCATGGTAAATCGGACTTGCCACTTAGACAAGTGACTCAAAAATATGTATCCTATTATAAACAACTCAAAATAACCATTTTATTTCTCCAATTGTATGGATAATAATTAAACACTAAATCTAGACCTATATTATCCATCATTCCATATTAAAACATTTTTATTTCATATTTGAATGTGAATCACACTTTCATTGCATTACTTTCAAGGATCATGAATAATATCTCACCTCCAAATGACAAGACATCATTGAAATCAGTATTCAATCCCATAAAACCATGAATTAACCCACATACAATCCTATAGTGAATACTTCCATAATAATCAATTCATAATTGGAAATTCAGTCTTTTAGTTTACTCTACTATATAAATTGATTACCAAAAACAAACATCATGTGATCTAACCAATGTATCCATCAAAACCCACATCCTTAAACTAAATATTTATACTGCAAACCCAACCCTGAATCCAAAAAAAACATTTTTATATCCCCAAATTATTAGGAAATAATGAGAAAACACAATATTAAAATCACTTAATCCTATTTCGATCCAACCACTAAAAACCATGAAACCCATTTTAGATAGTTTATGATTCATTTTTAAAAAATGATATCTAAGACATTTGAAAAAACCAAACCCCAATTGAGTTGTCAAAAAACACCTCACATATATGGGGTTTTCACCAAAAATGAGATTCTAAAATCCTAGGCCTAGCTGGTCCTTTTCCAAAAAAGTACATTAGTTTTCAGGGAATTTTTTAAATCCAATTCTAAAAAACGTTTTCCTTAGATTTCTTATACCATGAAAAATTAAACAAAATTCCTCATTACACCACATGAGTTTTATATCAAAACTATATATTTATCAATGTTTAAAACACTAAAAAACTATTTCACTCTTACTTCCAAACATGAAAAATCTATAATAAATAAAACCAAATTCAAGAGTCCATATTAATTTAATAACCCCTTACAATTAATTTGAAAAAGAATAAAATATATTATACTTTTATTCAATTAAAAATATATTTAATTAGGTAATATTTCAAAGAAGGTGAAGGATTTTAAAATGGTGATCCTCTAATCTAGGGTTCCCATAGAATGATATAGAAGTTCACTTCTCAAATAACCCCACCACTTAAGGGGGTTGTGGAGGGTGCCATCTGTGGTCCAACTATTAGTATCCCATGGGATTAATCCCTTTATCAAGCATATATATTCTTATGTATTTTTAATATTTTCCTTATTTCCAAAAAATATCCCCATATTTAATTTGAGAATTATATCACCATGTTACCTTTATCATCTTTAGACTTCATGAAGATTACTCCCTCCGAGAAAACTCTCTAGTGGAATGTTTTGGTTAGAGTGACCATTTGATGGAAAAAGATGAAAAACAATCAATATTGTTTAGGGATTTATGTTTTCCCCAGCCATTAGGTTTTTAGATCATTAGAATATATTTAATAATATTAAATATGAGGTTACCTATATTAATCCATGTTTATAGACTATGTTTTCTCAATGGCATCTGATTCTTCCATTTCATATGGACTTGTGCTATTCATAGGTATCCTAACTGACATAATGTATCAAAATAGTTCTATATTCTAAAATTACCCAATTTTATGGGAATATATCTTTCCTAAAAAAATATTTCAAATAAAATAGAGCATTATCATTGATTATATAATAAGAGCAACTCTATGTGTCACAACATTAAACATTAAATTGTTGTAGAAATATATGCATGAGTACCCACATTGTTATTTTTATTTAATTATATTGTATAAGAATATAAATTCATCCAATATATAATCTAAGAGTCTTGGTTGGACTTATGTGCCTCCATCTGTCAATTGGTTTATTTGAAAAAGCTATTTCGACATGGACCTCGAGAGGGTTTGAGTTATCTCAAAGTTGGATCTTAGTAAGACATTGAACATAAACAAAGTTAGGATTCTATGAATTCTATATTATGAGAACCTAAAAATATTGTTATAACAAGAAATATAATAATATAATGGAAAAAACATTGATAGATTCTTTAATTCATTCTAATTTTAATGGAGGTATTGGGAGGATCCTTCATCCTTCTCTAAGAAAAACATGAGAGAAACCCCCTAATGAGAATAATGCCAGGACCAATTTTTTTTCTAATATAGGATAATAAGCTAGGAATTGAGTAATTTGGATCTATAAATATATATTGATTAAATTTATAAATTAGGTAAAAAATAATTCCTTTGAAAAATATCCATTGAATCTAGATTTTGAATAGAAGTCCAAGAATTTTCATCTTCTTCAGAAATTTATAAAAATATTGATCTTAAGAAATTTTTTGGAGTGTTAGGGGAGGATATTTTAGATAATGATGAGGGGTGGTAACCCACATCATTTATAATGAGGGAGAAGAAGATTTATATTATCAACTATATATAAACTAAATATAAAAAGGTGATAAATAGGTGGATAGTGATTAATAAATCAACCATGGTATAAAAATAGATATTGATTCTAAAAAATCATTATAGAATGATGAGGGTATACTTATTTAATCGTACTTCTTCCATGTTTAAAAAATGGATTGAATTAAAATTTTATGTATTGGGATATAAAATTAGACAAGGGAGGACGAGTAGAAGATGAAAAGACTACTCTAACTAACATAAATTTTTCGTAACTGGGACTGTGGGAATATCCTTTAATACAAAGGATCTTAGGAATGAAGTTTCTATAGTACATGTTTGTTTACAATTAACACACATTGATAAATTGAAACCCATATATTCAAATACATGGTAAACTTCCTAGAGTAATGATGGACAAGTTTCAGAAGCTAATCCCTCTATATATTTTTCATTTCCTCTAAATTTCATGAAAATAATAAAAATCATTTATGACTTTTTTTGTAAATTAAAAAATGGATAAATTTGAAGATATAAATGTAAAAAAACTAATTCCAAGATATCACTAGAGGATTATGATAATCATAAAGATAAAATGCCTCTAAACATCAATGATGATCATGATGAATGGGTTAACGTAAAAGATGAATTCATCTATTAGTAAATGGACCAAAATGTTTTCACTAATGATGAAAATCATGTAGTATTTTATTTTATTTCCTCTATTATTGTATATAAATCCATAAAAATACCATTCCTGAGATAATAGATTTATCTTGGAAATATTTCTGACCTTATTCAATATTTAGTTATTTTGAATCTTGATATTAATTTCATTTAATGTTTGAGTGGTTGTTTGTTTTTGGGTTGTTATATATATAGTTCTGACATAAACTCTATGTGTGTATTATTTTAGAATTCAAAAATATGTATTTATTGTAGGAAATGTGTAAACAAATACCTCCTATTAGACTTTATCATGATATATGCATGAAATTATCACTATACATAACCAAAACATTGGATATCAACATTTATCTATAAGACATCTAAGACCCTTTCCATATTATATTGGGATTCTTGGTTTAACAGTGTATTCATATTAATATTCCTCATCCCAATCACTATAAACCCCTTAGTAAATTTGTTTTCAACCAAATCCATGAATAAAATAATAATCTCTATTTAACAAATGTCTCTAGACATCCTATCTCTACCACTAAAAATCAGTATCCCAACAAAACATGTGCACTAATACAACTTTTCAATGCCCCAACCTTGATTTCCTGAATAAAACCCAAGCACGAGGCACTGCGTGACCTCAGGTGAACCACAATATAATTCATAGGAGTCTAGAAAATGTTGAGAACCTAACACACTTATAGGGAGGATATTCCCTAGTCAATAAAGTATGTAGTTCATTTTTAAATTTTCAAAAAAATAGGCTAGGGAATCCCATATGATGAACATCCAAAATATATATAAATGTAAAATCAGAATCCATGTGTATACACTCTACCTAGAATATGTAGTTTTAAATTGTTTAGTAAAACCTTGATATTTTAATATATGATTATGATGAAATAAGTCAATATGTTGTATTACTTGTGACATATGATTCACCCAATGTAAAAAAATACAAAAAATTAAGAATACATTATTATTAAAGATACAATAAACACTATAATGGTTAACTATTAATTGTTATAATGAGAATAGGGTATATAATTGATATGAGTTAATAATAAAAATACCATTTTCAATAATGTTTTTTATATTATATATTTTCTTTTAAAAATGATAAATTTATAAATTTTATAATTAAAATTTTATAAAAAAGAATTCTTTTTTAAATTCCCTAATTGTAAATTAACAATGGGTTTATTTTTTATGATTTCTCTAAAATAATATATTTTTAGGTGAATAGTAAAAAATACTATTGTTTCTAACACAATCACTTTTATATAAAAAAATATGTTCTTCAAACAATTTTTATATAAAATATATATATTTATAATGTAAAATAAATCATTTTAAAATACAATGTTCATTTATGAAAACAATGAATATCATTTTAGAGAATCAATAAATATTTTATCAAAAATATTTTTCATTTGTTACATTAATTTAATTTCAGAATAGTGAAATTATGTTTTAGATATACTTAAATTTCACATAACACTGATAAAAATAGTTTTAATACTCTTAATTTAATTATAACCAATTGTTTTTAATTTTTTCATATACCTAACCATTATACTAAAGAATTATATATTTAAAAAAAACATTGGTTTTTACACATTAAATATGAAAATATTACGATTAATTTCCCATTAACATAGAAATTTATCAAGATAAAATGTTTCATATATTTGAGATAGTAATTCTAATATTTTTTAATATGGCCAATTTTAGTTTTTGTTATAATATCTAAATTATTAAAATTGATGCTAAAGTAACACCCCAAGACTTTGTAGAAAAAAATTAAATAAATATAATCCCTTATATATTTTAATACATTACATGAAATATCTATTTAATCATGAATTAAAATGAACCCTAATATAATGTTTTTTTACATACAACAACATTTGTATCTTGCATTACACACAACACCGAGTTTGAACAGACCACGACAAACAATTAGTATTATTGTTTAAAAAAATATTGTTATTAAAAACCATTAAATAAGAGGAATAATTTGTAATAACTAAATAATAAAAATTATTAATAATTTAATTATACAATGAAAATATACTGAATAAAAATTACATAAAATTTCAATAAAGTTTTTATAAGTTTTGAAAATAATATTTTCTAAAAAAACTGGTTCTATATATTTAATATTTTCATATAATAAAATTATTTTCTGGAATATTTAAAAAAATATTTTTATTAAATAAAATGTGGTTTTGAACTCATTATATCAGAATTATATTTGGCTTTATTTTTTAGATTTTTCTAAAAAGTCATATTTTCTGACGAATAGTGAAAATACTAAATTTTAATTAAACAATTACTTTTATTTTAATTTATTTATAAAGAGAAATTTAATTTTAAATTAATTTTAAACTATATATAGTAAAATTATATTTATATTAATCCAATTTAGTTCTTTAGAATAAATTTTACGTGGACTTTGGATATAATAACTTTGAAAACAGTTGAATACTTTCTCTTTAGAAACATGAACTCTTATCACATCCACATTATTAATTTTAAATTAAGTTTATTCAGATATTTGAGTCAAATTTACACAAATGGATACCTTATTTTTAAAAATAATAAAATATATTTTATAATAACTAAAATTTTGTTTTTTACCAAAATGAGTATTAATTTTTTTTTAAAAATAATTAACACAATTATGGTAAAAAATGTGTTTATCAGTGGTTAAACAATAAAATAAAGGCAAAAACTCACCAAAAACATTTTCGAACCTCTTTATATGGATTTATCATGAATTTAGCCCTTATATTCTCATTAATAGTTCATTTTAGAGTCTTTCTCATGAGAAAAACATAGGTACACTTTTTTACAAGAATTATAAGTATGCCACTCACCTCACATATAAAAGACCACCCCTTCCCCTCTCATCTTCACAAATAAAATCAATTTTTGGTCAAACCAAACCCACCAAAGATACTTCAAAAATTCTTTACTCACATCCTACAAGCCATATTTTGGGCAGAAAGACAACCTATTAAGGATTTTGGTGGAAACTAAGGGGGGATTTACGAATAATATGTAACATTAATCAATGAGCATTTTTGTTTTATTTATTCCTCACCCTCTCAAAATTATTATTATACCGTGATAATATAACGAAATCAATATAATATAATTACTTTGAAATTTTTATGTCAATATCTTATTTTAAAACCATCTCTACTTCCATCAAATCTATTATAAAATCCTCATTCATGTGTGTGGATGAATACTGCCTTAAAATCAATGTCATTCATTTTTCCATTACCACCATTCACAGTTTGGCATAATGATGATTTTTTATTTATATATAATATTTTTGATATTATTACTATTTAATTATTATATATTACATACCTTCAGTCTTTCCGTTTTTTAGGATATGATAACGTCACTCGTGCGTGCAGCAAACTATCGCCATATGAAGCGATGTGATTTAGTCATGCTTTATTTAGAAGAAAATACATGTGTTTTTAATGAAAATATTTACTATATATGATAATAAGTGATTATGGAAATCTAAAATATCATTTTAATTTATTAACATCAAAAAATTGAGAAAATAAAAACAACACTCACGTGTACGTATGACCTACCATATCTAGGAATGGTTTATTTCATTTTCTATCTATATATTTTTATTTATTACTATAAATACATTTATAATGAATGCATATGATATTAATATAATTGTTATAATTATAGAGATTATATTAATATGATATATGTAAGAGGTCATATTATAACAAATCAATGTACACAAGAAAAACAAAGTAGTTATTTCCCTAAATAAGACTTTAACATTGAATAGTTAATAAACACATATTAAAAGGTTATAAATATATCATATATGATATGATATATAAATTTATGGTCATTTTATAGATTTATAATAAACATATATTTATTATATATGATTTTCTAATAGATATAATAGAATTTTTGATTTATGGGAAGGGATATATGTCCCATTTATATTTTGTTGTGAGACACATTCCATATTCAACTTGTATTTCTTTAAATGGTTTATAAAATAGTAATAATTTTTTTAATATGATTTTAATTAATTTTATTAGGATCTTAATATCAATTTTATGATCTATTTTTCAAGGGGGTTATGATTCAATAGATACTAAAGTAGTATTTTTTTTTTCAAATTTCCCTCACAGAGGAATATGTTATGTTATACACCTATATTATTTTATGATGTGTATATATAAATAACCTTTGAAAATAAATATAATTAATTTATTTATACTCATGATAATATATGTTTTATTTATTTTTATTCTTTCAAGGTTCTTATTATTCCATTTTTCCATAGTGGCATGGGTTTTCGGTTAACATCTCAACATTGTTTTCAGATTTCTCAAGATTCTATTTTTAATAAAGAAATATTTATATCTATCTCTCAAAAAACTCATCAATTTTTTTATAATATGGCTATATAATGATAATTTATTTTCCCTTAAATTTCTTCTTTTTATTTACCCACGAGTTCCAAATGATGTTATTAAGAAATATTTTCTATATTTTTCCCATCACTTAAGTACAATATTTTCTTCCAAAACTATATTTTTTAAAAGTGGTTTGAATTTTTTTTATCCTTCACCAAATGATTTACTAAAGAAATATTTACCCATTTTTATATTTTTATATTTTATAAATTAAGATTTATTTCATTTTTGAAATAATACCATTTTTTCTTTTACAAAAAATGTGAAAAATCAGGTTTTTTTGACATGCGTGACATGAATAGAATTTCTTATTATAATTAATGCTAAATTATTTCAATATTACCTTTTAATTTTTCAATTTTATTTTCAAATAATATTATTTCCTTCATATTTGGTAGTATTTAGTCTTTAAATAAATTATTTCAGTGTAAAATGTATTTTGATTTTTTTAAAAAGTGAATGTCAATGAAAATATTTCATCATCAAGAAACATTCCATGAAACTTATCTTTGAAAATCATTTTCGATCAAAGATTACATCCTTTGATATAACTTATTATTTACATGGGATATAAACACATCATTACAATTTTATTAAATATATGAATGGTTTATGATGACATGATGTCTATGAAACCCTTTTCTATTAAATGTTATATACCATAAAATCATACTTTTGAAACCTGATTCTTTTTCCAGATGTTATAATTTTATAATATGATTAAATGATTATTAAAACCTTCTATTTTCCATGGGTAATGATACGATGAATGATTTTTAAACCATGTCAATTTACGGGTTTTTATATTATGTATGTTTTATGCTCTTGTGGAATACATAAATTTTGTTTTTATTATGAGATTATGGGACTAATCTCTCCCTCAAATTCATGGGGTAACGCTTTATATCTCAAGAGATTAAATGGTAAAAATGTTTATAGAATTGATAACCTATGGGAAATATGTGAATAGTAATCCACAATGGAAAACCGGTGCATCCTAATCCACTATGAGAAATAGGTGTATCCTAGTATACTATTAGAAATAGGTGTGTTAGGATCCATAATGGGAAACATGTGTGTTTGATTGGAAATGGTAAATTGGTTCTAAGTATTAATCCACTATGTTGATTTTATTGGTACATAAACATGAAGTATGAAATGATTTTATCTATTTAGGACGGTTCCACTCTTTTAGGACATGATATTATGGCTAATGGTTGATTTATTATTTTTTATCACCCTAATGGGGCATGTTTTCAGAAACAAAACTTTTTTCCATGAAACAAGTTTATGATCTATGATAGTATATTTATAAAAATCATAATTTAGGTTTTAGATTTCATACCCTTATGTTTATCTTATGATTTCATATGATCACATATTGATATATCTTATATTTACCTTTACTAGGCATCTGATGTCACTATTTCTTATGTTTCATCCCCCATGTTATGAAGAAATGTTTAGGTAGGGTATTCATCAGAGCAGTACTATTTTGGGAATATATTTGTGGTAAATGCTTAATATACTTCCCCAAATTAGAATATTATGTACCTAGTCTCCAAATAAAATAAACTATTATGGTCCTCAAGAACATGATTGTGCAATGTACAAAATATTCACAAAAAGAGATGTAATATCTATATTTGAAAATCCTACATCACTATAAATAGTATAAGAGGAAATGATTAGTTAACCATTGAAATCTATGATTAGAAAACATTAGTGAAATCTCCAAGAATATTCCTAAGGAAATTTCTTGGGATATGTTAAATAATAAGTATAATTATGAGTCAATGTATAGGAAAATATCCTATAATTTTTGTAAGGGATAGAGTGAGTGGTTTCTAAGAATTTAAACCCCTATCAAATTTCAATTAGTGGATGCAGCCCTTATACCAAGGTACATCAGGGTAATAGATCTAAAAAGGGTTCATTGAGTATGAATTGATCATCACCTAGTGTACGAAAACTTTCATAGTTTCACTCCTAGGTTGAAATTCCCAGTATACATTCATTGGAAATTCATAAACACTTTTTAAGAAACAAAAAAGTATTTAAATATATGTTGACTTTGAATAACCAAGGATAATCCTTTGGTTCCATAAATTGAAAATATGGTGTTGTGATTTTGATATACCATATTTCTTCATTCTTATGTGGGTTTTCATAATGATTCGTGTTTCTCACACTATACTTTCTATATTTAGTCATATAATGGAAAATAAAATAACCATGTTAATTTTTAATTAAATAGAAAATTAAATTATTTTACTCTTGAAAAACTAAACATTATGGGTGATGGAATGTAAAATCTTTTTTATATGCTCAAATAAAATTCTCATGATATGAATCATGTCGAAATTAAAAATGAGTAAAAGGGACAAAAATTTTCTATTGACTCCTTCTTGATGAACCATCTACCTTCTATTAGTGGTTTCAATGACCCACTAGTTTCTATGGAATGGATAAATTCCACAGAAAAAATATTTTCAATTATTCAGTGTTCAGTTCATGAAAAATAATTTTTGTTTGTTTATCATTTGAAAGGTGAAAGAGATCATTGGTGGACAATTATTAGGAATATGATGGAATAAAATGAAATTGAATCAATAAAATAGGAAGAGTGTTATGGGATATTTCATAGAAACTGAATCCCTTATATTTTATAATATTTGATATATAATGAATTACTATAACATAATATAAAAGGAGATGAACCTATTTCACCTATGAAAATAGTCTTATAGGACATTCAATCATTAACATAAATGAAAAATTTATTTATTATTTTGTGGCCTAAAAAAATTCATTTAAACGCCTTGCCTATAAGAGACATGTATTGCTATGAAGAACTGATTTGATGTGAAATAAAGGTAAATATGGATATTAGATATTACCACCATTCCTATAGTATTGATATAATAAGGAAGATTACGTTTCATGAAAAAAATGTGTGAAAAACATCTCTATTCCATTCTGGAAAAATAAAATGTGTGAAAAACATCACTTTCTACATTAAATCTCTTCCCTATTTCATCCCTGAAAAATAAAATAGTGGATAGAAATTATAGTCATCTATAAGATTTTTTTTAAAAAACATCAATTTAATTTCCCTATTCCCTATTCCCTATTCCATTCTTGAAAAATAAAATAGTGGATAGAAATTATAACCATCTATATGAATTTTTTTTGAAATACATAAATTTAATTTAAATAATGGAATAGGGATGCGATTTAAATGTGGAAAGGCTGGTCATAAATCCTTTAAATGTAGAAATAAGACAAATAAAATGGAGGATAATAGGTCAGAAACTAATACACCATCCCCAGTCTATCATTTCAAGTTCATAGAGGTTGAGAAATTTTTAGAACCTATGACCACATCCAAGGGAATATGTTGATGATAATCCTTGATAAACTTTATTAAAAATGACAATGGGAAATATTTTGAAATCATAATGGATGATGATAATCATGATAATTAATTCACACTTATCATATACTCCTTGTTTGGGAATTTCATGTTTTATTTTGTATATATGATCCCTAAGGAAATATTATTGTCCATGCATTAATGAAATTCAATGTCCTTATCTTACACTTTTGGAATTATTGAATAAAAAAAATTCCATTTGATATTCAATTAGTATAAGGTTTAACAAGATCTACTAATGGAAATTTTTTTATATAAGATATGAGATATTATAATAAATAATTGTTAAATTAACTATTGTAAGTGTATATGTCTCCATTTAGGATTAAATTAAGACTTATGGATACCATAATTGGATTATGAGTTTAAGGTGGATCACAATTCATTGAAACCCCTATTGATATTTTATGAGAATTGGGTTTATAAAGATTATTTATATTTTAAGATATTATTATAAAAATAAATACCATTTTTTTTATATTTTTTACTGTTAGATGTATTTAATTAAGAATTACATTACAATTTTTGGAAATATTATAAAATTTATTTGTAACATTTTGGTGTTATATTATCTTTGATGTTAAGTTAATCTCCTTATAAAGTCATTACACTCCATTACAATCAGAGAATATTTCTATATAGATACTCTTACTTGAATAAATATTAATGAAGTGGTAATGTTGAATTTAGCACTAGATTCAAATATATCTTATTTGGATATCAGTATTAGGTATTTTTTTTTGTGAATTCTTCATAAAGTTCTTGATATAGAGTTTATTTATGACACTGCCTAAACAATTAAAAGTCTTTAAAATTTGTTATGATCTTGTTAAATGGTTTTCAAAGGCAGTTGGGATAAAAAACTTCATCATGTTGAAAATTCATGAACATATTGATTTTTATAGAGCATTCACTTGGATCCAAATTAATGCATATATGGAAATCAGGTTATAACTCCAACATGTTGGAATGAAGGTGCTAAATCAAATCTATTGGAACCTAAGATTTTTTTAGATGGAATAAATGATTATATCTATTTAGTAACACATAAATATTAGCACACACTTTACAAAAATTTTATCATAATAATAATTGAAATTATATATAATTGGTAGTTAGTGATAAATTATTTCTATAATATTTTTTTATAGATTAAATAAGGGAAACAATAAGCCCATGGTATATCAATCCATTTGAAATACTTGATCATATTGACACAATAGATTTTATTTTTGGAATTTACAAAAAAAAATCTTAGGTTCCTGATGTGTTCGGTATATCTCTCTTATAGAAGTATTTACCTGATCCATCACATGTACCAAACTCAGGGGTCATAGCACTAGATCATGAAATTTTTTAGCAGGAGAAACCGATTAGTATTGTAGTTATAATAGAGAAGGTTTTATGAAACAATACCACTCATCTGGTCAATGTTTTTTGTGAAATATTTATCTTGAGTAAGAAACATAGGAACCTAAGTACATAATTAGGAACATTTATACTCAGTTTATATCACATAAGTGATTAATTTTTATAGAAACAATAATTTGGGAGGGGGGGAAGAATTTAACACCCTAGGTTATTTTGAAATATTATTTTTTAAAATAAATTTAATCTTTAGATATTTTTTATTTAATTAAATAACTATTTCATATATGTTAAATTAAACACCATGTTTGTCTTGTGTTATACACAACACCAACTTTAGTTTTCTTTATGGGCGACATTGTATTTTAACGAACTATGAGAAATAATTAATATGAGTTTTTTAAAAAAGGCTGTTATTACAAATCTCTTAAGTTTCAGGAATAAATAGAAATAACGTATTTTTAAGCATAATGAATTATTTAATATATAAATAAAACCTATTGATAAAAAAGTACATAAATTTTCAAAAAATTATTTATATGTTTTGAAAATATTATTTACTCAAAAATTGTTCTATTTATTTATTTTTTTCACTACAATGAAATAAATTTTAGAAAATATCTAAAATTTAATTTATTAAAATTAAATTAATTTTTCAATTTATCATATCAAAATTATCATATTATGAACTGTTTATATTTTCAGAAACGTTTAATTTTGTGATGAATTGTAAAAAATAATGACTTTTAATTCAAAATTTCCCTTTTATTTAATTTATTTACAAAATTAAATTTAATTTTAAATTGGTTTTAAAGTTACATTTTTTCCAATATACATTATTTAATACAATTTAGTTCATTTAAATAAATTTAATATTGAATTTTTATATGAAAACTTTCTAATTCTTTGAAAATTTTCTCTTTCAAAACTCACAATCTCATCACATTTGCAAGATTAAATTTAAATTACGTTTTCCAACTTATGTAATTTGAATATGAAAAAATTGAATCCATTGTTTGAATAAGAATAATATATATTATCTAATAAGGTAAAATTTATATTATATCAAAGGTAGTAGTAAAAAGAGTAAAACAAAGTTATCGTGGTTAGTGTACAAATGGTTTTACTTGGCATTAAACTGAAAATATAAGGGTAAAAAATCACCCAAAAAATATAAAAAACACATTTCATTGAAATATTTCTATCATATCCTTTATATGATCCTGAATAACTATTTTTTTATCCTTTTGGTATGAAAAAAATGTGGGTACACCTTTATCTTCTCATAAAAATACAAGTGTGCCATTCACCTCACATATAAAAGTTGACCCATTCTCCTCTCCTCTTCAGATCATCAAACAATTTTTATCAGAGATTAAAGTCCCAAATAACATCCCATATTACTTTATATCATCATATAATTCTTATTTTTTATATAGATACAACCTACTAGTACTTTTGATGAAAACCTGAGGAGGCTACCTAAAGAAGAGGTAATGTTCATCAATGTGTGATTTTTCATTATTTATTTTTAAACCTTATTCAATTATTATTATACCATAATGATATAATAAAATATTTATATTCCATAAATTTATAATTTTTTAAATTAAGATAATTATCTTCAATTATCTCCACTTCCATAAAATGGCTAATGAAATCAGTGTTTGTGTGTAAGACAAACTACCGCCTCTCTAACCGATGTCGTTCGTTTTTCCATTGCCACCCCTCATGGATGAGAATAATGATGTATTTTTATAATATATGATACTTATGATAATTTTATTCTCATTTAATTATTATATGACACATAAATTATTGCGGTTCGTTTTTTCGGAATATGACAACATCGCTCATGTCTATAGAGGACTAACACCACACAAAGCGATTCAATTATTTTAAACGTTAAATGGAAGGTTATAAAGATTTTTTAAATTAAAATATATGATATATATTAAAAAAATTATTAAAATATTATAATATATATTTTATCTTTTATTTTACCAATACATTGGGAAAATTAAAACAATTATCCTACGTACATACGACCGACCATCACCATTAACTGTGTATTTTATTTTTTATTTCTATATTTTATATATTATTATAAATAAATATATTGTAAATATAAATGCTATTTATATATTTTAAACATTCTGGAGATTATGTAATAATTAAAATTTAAGTGAAAAAATAACCAATCAAAACATACACGGGAAAAGAAGTTTTTACCTAAAACATGACTTTAGAATTGAATTGTTAATAAACTAGAAAAAGGTACTAAATAAACCATAAATGGTAATATATATATATATATTGATCTATAATAGATTTATAAAAACATGTATTTTTTTATATAGGAGTTTATAACATGTGTTATTGAATTCAACACTTAAGGTAAGGGATTTTCGCCTCACTTTTATTTTATAGTGAGGAAAATTCCATATTCGCCAAATGTTTATTTTTTGTGTTGTTTATACTATCCATGAATGTATTTTATGTTTATTTTCTTTATTTTTTTATTTACATATTCATTTTATGATCTCATTTCCATGGGGTTTACGGTTTAAAATTTAGCAAAGTAGTAGAGGTTTTTGTCTCAATTTTCCTTCTTTGATATATATATATATATATTGTTATACACCTATATTCTTTTATGTTGTTTACATGTTAATGCCCTTTGATGTGTAATATAACTAATTAATTTAATTTCATTATATTATATGTTTCATTTAATGTTATTTTTTCATAGGTTTTATGATTCAAACTTACTAAAGTGGAAAATGTTTTATGTTATAATATCATTATTCATTATTATGGGCATGATTATACTAAAAATGATTAAATGTTGTGATCTATATCTCAAGAAACTCATGAATATTATTCTCCCATGGTCATTTTATGATAATAAATGATTTCCTTTAATTTTCTCTCTTTTTGAACTCAATATTTCTAAATATTTTTATAAGAAATTTTTTCTTCTTTTATATCATCATTTCAAAACCCTTTAATCTTCCAAAACCATGTTATTTAATAGTCTGTTCAATTTTTTTAATTATCAAAATTCATTATTAAATAATTGTTTGACCATGTTTGAGTTTTTTTTAAAATAAATTACAATTTATTTCTTTTTCCAAAAAAATCCCAGATTATTATTTTACCAAAAATTTGATAACAATATTTGTTTTTTAGCATGCATGACATGAATAGTATTTCATAATTTCATGACCAGTCAATTATTTAAAAATTACCTTACACATTTTCATATCATTTTTCATGTACATTTTTTTCCTAATATTTGTGAAAAATATTGATTTTAAATAAATGGTATTAAATTGAAAAGGATTTTGAAAATGTTTATTATTTTAAAAAGTTGTTTTAAAAAGAATTAGATCTTCCTCATGAAACATTATTAATGATTTATCATTCAAAATAATTTTCCATCTATGATGAAATCATTTTTTGTAACTTATTTTTTAATAGGGATATGAACCAAGGAAACCATTATTATTATTTCTCATAATTGTTTACAATGAAAATTTGTTATGAAATCCATTTATCATCCACGTGTTATACCATGAACAAATTCTTATGAAACCCTTTCTTCCCACAAGTTAGGCTTTGATGAGATAATGATTAAATTATGAAACCTGCCTCATTTACAAAGATTATTATATGATTAAATATTTATGAAATACATTTTCATTTATGGGTTATGATATTACCATAGTTTTATGATCTTATGGCACAAAAACCCATCGTTTTAATTATGATATAGTTAGAAGAAATACATACCTCAAATTCATTGGGTAAAGATTTATATCTCATGGGATAAAATTGGTAAACAAGTATATGGGCTTGATCAACTAAGGGAAATAGGTGTATACTAACGCACAATGTGAAACATGTGTCTCTTGATACACTCTAGGAATAATTTGTGTTCTAATCCACTACAGGAAACAAATATTTCCAAATCCATAATGGGAAACATTTGTTTCCTGATCCACATTTGGAAATAGGTGATAAGTCATGGTCCCCTATGATGATGGTATTGGTATTTTAACTTGATGTATGAAATAGTTATTATATTTATGATGGTTCCCCACTTTTATGACATGATTTTATTTTTTTTGATTGATTTATGATTATTTATCACCCTTATGGTCTAGGTTTTCATAAATTATAATGTTTTTTTCTAGGTATACTGTTTATGATCTGAGAAAGTTTGGGTATGAAATTAATGTTTTATATTCATGACCCCATACCCTTCTAATTATCTTAATCATTAATATGATCATAGATTGATATCTTGTATGTTTACCCTTAATATTAATCTAAAATACCACTTTCATTTGTTTCTTTTCCCAAGATATAATGAATGGTTTTGGTAGGGAATTCCTATGATTACTATGTGAGAAGATATTTGTGGGAGATAATGAAGATAACTCACAAAGTTAAATTATTATACACCTATTATTCATGGAAAATAAACTATTATTTTCCTCAGGTGTGTTCATGTGTAATTTATTAAATATTATTCTAGAAATATTTAAAATCTATATATGAAAATAATGGGTCACTATAGCTAATTAAAATTATATTGGTGAATTTTTTTTAAAAAAATATAGTTTTATTAATAAAAAGATTTTATATCAAATAAATTAAATTTAAATCCATTACAAAATGATTATAATATTATTTATAAACACATAAATAAAAATATTTACACACATTTATTTTCTAATCAATACAAAATAAGATTAAAAATCTATAATGGTCAAAATGATATTTTTCCACAAAAATTATTTTTCTACACTTTATATTTTTTCACATTAAAGTTAATTTTATAGTATTTGGAAATTTAATTAGATAAAATATATGAAAAAATTTCTCCCAGTATACCCTAATTTTTTTATATGGGTTATTTTATATTTATAATAAAACAATATATCACATTGTTAAAAACTAGGTACCTAGTTCAAAATTAAAAATACTAAAATATAAATAATTAGTAGTGAAAACACTAGAACAATTTTAAAACATGTTTTGAACGAATTTATTGAGTATTTATTGAATTAAATACACTCCAAACTCAATTATGTTGAAACTTTTGATCTATTATACTTGGAATAATTCCATGTAATTATTAGCATTTTAAGAATGTTTCAAAAGTTTTTTTACCAGATATTATAAAATTAAATCACTTGAACTTGAACCTTTTAAAACATTCATATTGCATTATAATTTTGCATTAAAATATTCAAAATAATATTAACATAGATGTAACTACTGATTTATTAAGACTCTGGTCACACTAAGTTATCCAATACACTTCATTTCCATGGAGTTTTCCAAGGAATGATCAATTCTCCCACCTAAGCATCATTTCTATCTTTAGTTTTTCTCCCTAATATTCCTCTTCCGAGACTCTTATATCCAGAAAAATATAATTAAATCAGTGTTATAATTATATTTATATGTTAATATAAATGTAATAATCATTAATTATTCTACTTCATATTCTAAGGAAAAACTATTTCATCATTAGTGTGTTGCACAAACTACCGCCTCCACAAAGCAATTTCTTGTTTTTTTAACACCACCAATAATTTATGATCATAATGATGTAATGTATGAATACATATTATTTAATTAATATAACTATGATTTTGTAATTCTAAATTTTTATTTACATTATTTATAACTTATTTGTTGAGAGATGGAAACATTAATCATGCATAGGTGCAAACTATCTTCTCCAAGAGCAATGAGTTTAATTTATAATCACCTCCCATAATGTCCAAATTTAAAAATATAATTAATTTTTTTATATAAAACTATTAATATTTTGGATATTATGAATATATTATATAGTCCTTTCTACCATGGTCAACATATATATGCAGTTACAAAAAATTGAACAAACAACCTCAACTAACTAATTTAGGAAAAAACTACATAATAAATAAATTGAATATGATAGTAAATGGTCCATATTAAATTAATTAGATAATAATAAGGTTTCTAGTAATTTATCAAATAAAAACCATTTTTTTATTGAGGACATTTGGAATGAATGTTAATGTATCTGAAATAATATAAGGGTTTCAATATCAATTTGCTTTCATTGAGATATGATTATACGATACACCATATATTATCTCATAAACTATAATTACCACCCACCTGTAATATGTTCATGATTTAAATATATATATTAGGATATCCATTTCTCATTTTTCATGTTAACATAATCATGATATTTTGGATCAAATGTTCCAAATATTGTAAGGGGTTTCATCTCAATTTCTCTTTATTGAGATATATATTATATTTATAACCCTTTTTTAATTTTAAATGTGTTTATGATAAAAAAGAGATATTTTTATTTCCTAGTATATAAATATTTTTGTCATTTTTTACTCTCGAGACGTTTATTATTGAAAATATAACTAAGAGGTAAGGGTGTTTCATAAAAAATGATTTCATTGAGATATGTTTTGTATTATTCCCCCAATTACCCTTATTTTGTGTATATATACTACATATGAGAGATATCATATCTAGAATTATATTTTAATTATGCTATTTATTCTTATATTTCAAATTTACTCTTCAAGGGGTGTGTATTAAAGTGTTACTAATGACGTAAGGGTTTTCTTGGTCTCAATTATGGTTATTTGAGACATGTTTCAGATTATTCATCAGGTTTTATTTTTATGTTGTATTCAATTACCATGGATATATTATTATCAGAAACTTTTTCATTCACTGTATTTTTTGTCAATTCCATGTTCCATTATTTATATAGATATTGTTTCAGTTATTTCCCTTATACTAATATTTTTTGGTAACTAAAATCTCTTTCATTGAGTTATAATGTATTATTAGAAAACAATTTCTATTATTATTGATTTATAACACCCTAATTTTTTATTATATATTATTTTATAATAATATTTTGTTAATTTATGTTTTAATATAGATAATATTAATTACTCTTTTCAAAATATTGGTTATTAACAAATGTAATTTTAGTTATTAATGAAATTCCACATTAATCATAAAATGTTTTGGATCCACCTTTACTTGAGAAATATTTTCTTCATTTTTGAGTCTCCATTATTTGATATTATTTTAAAATATTTTTTTTCCAATGTTTTATCCATTTAGCTGTTGAAAAATTCATGTGGAAGAAACCTAAAACATCCTCTTTTATGACATTTTTTAAAATGTTTTCTAAATGCTCTTTTATATTTTCACATCCATTTCCATTTCCATTTTCAATATTTTTTCCCTAATAGGGTTTATGTTTCATGATTTATCATCTAATATATATGAGTTATCATTTCAGGGAAATAAATACATTTTTCCAAATAATCAAATTCGTGACCCCTTATTGGGTGGTATCATTAAATAATTCTTTTGAGAGGTAATTCTTTATCTATTTCAAAATCTTTCCCATTTTACATTGTTACATTAGGATAATTTCATTTTAAAGTATACACTTCCTTACCATGGATAGATTATGATCATGTTGTTCACATATTGATGTGGTTCTATAATCATTATTTTATATGGGGTGAACAATACATTTTACATAATTAATATGGGATTATATTCACCTATAAAGTTTGATTTTTATTGAAAACGGTAATATTATTGGTGTGTTATATATTTTTTTAATAATATTGATGATTATTGGAAAATTTAAACTATATTATTTTACCATCCACCTTCTAACTCAATACGGAGTTTGATCATGTTATCTGTTTATTGACTTGGGAATATTTATTTTTAAATTCTAGATGATTACTGGATACTAATGTAGGTTGATCATGTATTGATATTCCTTATTCTTTATTATAAGGAAATATGTGTTGCCATTTAGACAATTGTTCTTCAGGGAATGGTATGTAATTTTTTAATTGCATACTATAGTTAATTCTTTGTACTTAAACAAGTGACACATGGGGGTCTACATTATATAACCCCTCGATGAATCGACTTGTACAGCTAGACAAAAGAAGTTGGTTTTGGGTGAAAATGTCTACCCATAATAGGATAGTTTTTCGCCTAAATCCTTGATATATGGATGTATTTACTATAGCCTCAACAACAGTTAATTTTCCATGGAACATGTCTTTCATAGTATGTTTTTGATTTCTGATATTATGTTTTCCATTGGTATGATAACAATATTATTGATAACCATGTCTGAATTTGCTTCCACGTATATATAATGCTTCAAATTTCATTTGAATATAGACTAATTTTGTTTACATAATCCTAACATAAGGTTTATGTCATCTTTATTTAATTATTTCATTAGTTTTAAATTTTTCATATAAATCATTTGTGCTCACCCATTCTTATGTTTCTATTTCCCCATGTTAAGGAAAAATTCAGTACACATAACATGTTTAAAAGTATAACATGTGTGAAAATCATTTGTGGGACACATTGAAGTATCGTCATGAATTATTAATTTTCATATATAATGAATAAAGTTTCATTTGATATTAATAAAATAGAATTTATCAGTTTATGTTTTCTCCCAGTTTTATAAATCTATAAACAAAAAATGTCCTTTATATGTAAGGGATGTAATAATTATTTTGTTTTTATAATTATGGTTTCTCATATCCACAAATTTATACCCAGTATAAAAGAATGTAATGTAAATTATGTTTTAAAGAGAACTGAATCTGGGAGTGTGGGTCTAAGGTGTCACAATTGGTTTCAAAGAAATTTTTTTGATATCATTACAGATTTGGAAGATTATTGAGTATAATTTTAGGATTAATAAATATTGTATAATCACAATTAAAAAGGTATAAATACACCTTTAGAATATTTTGTGATTTACTATTAAGGAAAAAATTAAACCTTTATTTAGGGATTAAGATAAAAAATTTCAGTGAAAACCCTAGGAATAAGTTTATATATTGGATAAAATCATAATATTTTTGGTAGAGTAGTTTTTATATAGTTTCCCTATCAAAAAACTCATTCTTGGATACTAGAAATTAGATGAAGCTATGTAGTATTTCCACCTAGTGTTAATCACCATGAAAATTATAGGTTGAGAAAAGACTCAATCATCACAATGATATATGATAAGAGGGCCTAAGACAACACACTTGTAGAGACACTAATTGGTTATATGGTTTTGTGAATAACATTCTCATTATGAACCAATATTAAGGGTTTAAAAATTATTTTCACTAATTTAGTTAGTGATCCTAATATAAAAATAACCATGGATAACAAAGTATTGATCAATGGTGTTATAGTTTGATATACAAGTATCATATTCAAAAAACAAAGGTATTAAAAGTATTGGATTATTCTTATTTATTTTTACATATTAATATTTTGGATATTATCATAACTGTTTTTTAGTATTTTGTTTAAATAGAATTGTGAAAATGATGATGAGAAAGGAATGTTTCTAGAAACTACTATGTCTCATAATTGAATAAGAGAGTATACATAAATGTTTGAGAGTCTTACTATACCCCTAAAATGAAGGAAAAAATTATTTATCTAGTTTCACATAATATTTTAAGAAAGATATCTTAATAGAAAATAATTCATGATAGATTTAGCTGTCTTGACTAGTGAGTGATATTTCTCAATGATGTTCTGGTATATTTTATATTTCTATTAAGGACTATGTGAAACTTCTAAGGATATTTCTTTAGTATTTTTTTATTATTGGTTTGAAATCGTCCGTTAAATGGTATCGATAACTATGAGAAATGATTTAATGTAAATGTTATATTTATGGTGATAATTATTAAGGAACACATGATTGATGTTTTCTAACTATTAGGTTTAATATACACCTGATAATGAGATTCTAAATGGTGGTTTTATTTATAAGAAGTAAGTTAGAAAATATAGGTAACCAGTGGATTTATAATTGAACCATGATATTTTTAGATATTTTTATCTCATTTTTTGGATTATGATATATAATGACTAGTTTATGAACTAAGTGTTAATACCCTTTTAAGGGTAAATATAGAGTTAAATTTTGGAGGAATATATAATCCCATTATGGTTTAAGGACTTGGATATTCAGAAAGGTTTTTGGAAATATATTGTACTGAGAATATGTGATTAGGGGTTTTAGATACATTGGTAATAGTAATTTTGGATATTTATTTTAAGTAAGTTTTTAAAAACTATTAGAGAACCGAACTCAATGTAACCAAGGATTAACCATAAATTATATAATTTAAACTACATGTAATATAGGTTGAATATAATTAATTATAGGAAAACATGATTATATGAGTAAAAGGATTTGGGGTTGAATACATTTTATGTTATTTTTTATAATAGTTCCCATATACTGCTAATATTTCATCAGTCATGTCAACCATTTTAGTTTTAGATATTGTTACACTATAGAAAATAAAGGGTGTGAGGGATTATGTGGATATTACCTCATCAAAAAAACCCATTAAAATTGGAGATGTATTGAAGATACTTATGGTTATTCAAAACCATCTATCATGAAATTTGACACCCTCCACATTTTTTAATGATCTATGTTGATGTTTAAGAGTTGGTACCTTGATTTATAGGGGTTTTGGGAAGTAATTTTCAGTTTATGGTCAATTTAATATGGGGTTAAACTGTGGATGGTACATATTGTAGTGTAGTGAGTCTAGTTATGATATCGATGTTACTACTATCAAGTAGGGCCTTAAGCTGGTTATGAAATATGGGGCATGACTGTTGTGTGGTAAACCGACCGTAATATGGGGTTCAGAAGGTGGAATATTTTTGTTACTTCCAATACCAAAAAAGTTATTCTAGGGATTATGAATGTAACAAAGGTGGGTTAAGGGATACACCATGGTGAAGAATACTATGTTGTCGTGGTATGTGGGGTCATTTTGGTCAATTTTACCCTATTGGGGGTAGTTTTTACATGGGCAATATGTTGTGACACATTCTCTCTTTTGTAGTGGGGCACATTATAGGGGCGTTCTTGGCTGGGTTGTAGCCCATATATAATAAAAAATAGGAAATAAAGTTGTGTTATCAGACATGTATTTAACCAAAAGGGTTTCAGAATAATCCCACATATTGTGTTGTAGTATGAGTTTCTACCATCCCCTTTGTATCGTGGTCCTTGAAGCTGAACTAAGGTATTATAATTTAGAAACTGGATATAACTACTAAGGATTTTATTTGAAGTAGTTCTTTTCATACCATTCATATTCAAACCTTAGTCACCGAGGAGTGTTTCTTGGAATCCATTGAATACCTTTTTTATTACGATCAACCTCATGATTTGGTTTATAAATTCTTGGTCATTTATCTCTATTCTTGAGGTATATATATCTATTCAATGTGTTTAATTAAATAATTACCTGATGTCCTCATACAATATATTTTTTATATAAATATTATATTTTATGTCAAAGTGTTTTTCATTGCGAAATACATGTTCTTAAGTGAAAAAATTATTTGGGACACAGTATGTGGTTTGTAAAATTCCATAAATGTAGTTTTGACTACAAAATGGCGTTTCAAGCATTTAGGTTGTAATTCATCACCATGAAAACGTTTTTTAAAATGTAATAATGAATTTAAAATTTGTTTTATAAATCATAGCACATTGGGATCCTTGGGTGTGATAGGAAATGGGACTCTCACTGTAGAGACCCGAATCTTGACGTACATGAACATTACATTAATTTTGCGGAATACTTAGTATATAACAAAAAAAAACACACAAGGATCGTAATAGTTTAGTGTCTTTGGAAACCTGGAACGTAATCTTCTAATCGTGGTGAAAGATCTTCAATATCTCCCATAAAGATCTTCCCTTCTTTTACCTAAAACCTTTCTTTATATCCTGGGGAAAATAAAGCATAAAAGGGTGAGCTCAAATGCTCAGTAAGGGTAAACAAAAGAAAAATCAATCACATCATATTCATAAGAACATAACTTTTGGAAATCTTAACCTACAAAAGAGAGCATAATTTCATAATATGGGATAAATCATAGTAGTGAAATGAAATCCCAATAATCATAACTTAAAACATGAAACTTTGTGGAATACACACATAATCATAGAGAATCATTTCTTGTTAGTCAAGACTCATTTCCAAGACTATCTTAGTGGACAATGTATCTTTCTGAACCGAGTCACCCTCATTTCAGTCCTGTTTCACTGAACCGTTATAACCTACCATTCCAGCCAAGTCTATCTTATGAGATATAAAATCTTTACCCAATGCATTGGAGGGAGATATAGCTCCCACCCATCTCATAATGATACCATTCTTATGTGTGCCCCAAAATAAACATACATCATTCATAATAACCCAATAAATAAAATGGGTTTCATAAACATCATGCCATCATAATCCATAAACAATGGATATCATTTCATCATAAGAAAATGGAAACCATTTAAATCATAAAGACATTTACTTGAAACATACACATCAAATAATGTCATCTTATATGGAAAATAGTTTTGAGAAAAACACTTGAAATTAATTCTTGAGGAAAATATCCTTTCTTCTTTAAAATCATTTTCTTTTCACAAAACTTCATGCAATTTTAAAAGATAAGGGTTTTGTTGAAAATAATAATGCAATCTTGTAGAGGAAGATTCTTGAAAATGAGGTGTTATGAAAACAGTAAAAATAATTTCACGCCGTATAAGTTAAAAATAACATTCTCCTCGTACATTTGTCGGAAAAGTCAAAAAAAGTACATTATATGGTAACCAAAGGAAATATTCAATTCATACAATGTGGTAAAAAGTCAATAAAGGGTAAAAATGACTTTAAGCATTCATGGAAGAATGGTAAATATTTTATAAAAACATTTTTAGAAAACATGGTCATGGATGATAAATGTAACCCCAGTAAATACTTACGTATAAGCAACCTCGGATAAAAATGAGATTGAAAATTTATCCCTTACCTTAAGTCCGATTTGCTTCGTAAGTGTCCGAACCCCCTCTTTTTGACGTGCCTTTTCTTAACCTCCACTTAAAGAACTAAGGATGGTCTTTGAAGAAGCCCAGGACATCTAGGATGATACTAGGGAAGTGGAGAAGAAATTTTGGCAGGGTTTGGCCGAGCTTGAATGCACAAATTGGTGTGTGGAGGAGAGGGAGGAGGTGCCCTTTTATAAGGGAGGAGAGGGGCACCTTAGGAATATCTCAAAATATTATTTTATATTAAGGTCAAATTCGGTTTATAATGGTTCCAAATGCTCTTATTTCGAAGATAAAGTATGGATGGGTCGAAATTCTCTCATCCAATAGGATTTAGACAAGTTTAGGTTATTATTTTAACCTTATCAATTTGATTTAACTCTAAGTTAAATAATTTAACTTTTACCGTGTCTTTTTGTTTTCTTACACTATATGGTTAATAAACTTACTTTATCAAGCCAAAAGAACCCCAAGTTGTTTATTACTAATATATATATCCTTATCTAAGTCATTTGTCCGATCCTTAGATTTTTTGGAATTAAATAACAATTAATAATATAATATTTGTTTTAAAAACTAATTTATGTCAATTTTGACACTATTTGGTACATGATTTTTATGAAATTTTTAACAGAATGATAAGTTCGAACCAAGTTACTTAAATCAACAATAACATGTAATATTAACCTAGAAAATTATTTTATGTCATAAAAAGTCTCAAATTACATTTATTTGGGCATTTATAACATCAATTATGTTAATATTTTCTTAAAAAGGTAATTACTGCATCATCGTTGTGTCATAAATAAATTAAATTATTTAAAGTATAAAAATTACAAATAAAATACCATTATGTAGGAAATATTTTTAGTTTTCTAATGAATATTTATAGTCTAAATTATATTATGTATAACCCTATATTAAATTTTTTTTAGTAAATAAACTTTGATTTTATCTCTTTTAACTCTTCTTTGAATAAAATAATAATAAATGCCCTAATCTAATCCAAGTGGGCCTAAATGATAATATTTTACACTTAAGGTTGTTTTTGGTCGAGATACACTTGTCCAATAGGATTAGGACATGTGTTAGGGTAATATTAATATCATTTTTACCCTTAATTACCCTATTTACTTTTAACCGTGGTAAATAAAAGTAAAAAGTTACTATTCACCAAAAATTATTTTCATCTCATTGAACCACATTTTACTTACTGAGATCAACCGTGTCTCTCAGATTTTTGAAATTCCATTCACAGAAGCGGTACAATTAAGATTTATGAAAAAAATTAATTTTTTAACTACCACTTAGTAGTTTCACTATTCATCAAAAATTGAAGTTTTTCAGAGAAATGCCAAAATTTCACCCTAATCTATAATTGATATTCAGAATTAAAAAATGATTTCTATTATACAAAATTACCAACATATAAGTTGCATTAATTATTTTTATAATTAATTTCCGCTGTCACAACAAATAGCGTGTTTTTAAGAGATAATAACTATCAAAAGATTAACACTTCTTTATGTCTGGTGTAAATGTGAAATTACATCCATTGACCAACATTGTATTGAATTGTAAAAATATATTCTAAATATAATTTAAAACCACTCAAATTAAAAATTTATCACTATTAATTATTTCGATTAAAAAAGTTGTTTTTAATTAAAATTTAGTAATTTTCACTATTAATCAGAAAATAAAAGTTATCCGAAAAGTACCAAAATTTCACCCTAAGCTAATTTCGATATTACTAATCCATAAATAAAGTCCATTTTGATTAAATAAAATTTACAAAATTTCAAAAAGTGGTTATTACTATTCATAATGGCTAGTTTTAATAATATTTTAATAGCATACTGCTGTTTAGTGAAACTCGTTATTGCGTACTACACACGCTATCGAGGAAGGTCGTGATTGCGTGTAATGGAAGGCAAGTCAAGGATGCGTGTTGTGAAAGATTCTTTTGGTGTAGCGTACAACACAAGACATTAATGAAATTAAAAAGAATATTTTTCATAAACTTTCGGGGTGTTACACTCACTCTTATTGTGTTATATGAAAATATATTAGATATAGATAGTTTGTGTGACTAGAAATGATATTTGTTTGATTAACATGACCCAAGGATTAATGTTTTGTGTTCATGTCTATTATGTATTCCCATAATATAGAGCCCAAATTATATTATTTTTTCACTGATGTTCAGTTATACACATGATGTTATATTTTAGCATTGGTTTCATATATGTTTATCTTGTAGTGTATCCATGGGTGGTCATTCTTATGATCACATTGTTTATTAAATATGCCTTAAATTTTATAGTTTTATTAGTATATGGAATTTCTTTATAAAAAACTAAAGGATATTTGAGGAAAATGTTTTATCTTATGAAATACTTTATAAACTAGTTATGTTTCAAAGATAGAGATAATTTCTTAATGATATTAAACTTTCTGTAGATTCGTTGGTGAAATCATTTTGAAATTTTTTATCACACACTATTTTTTTTAATTTGGGTGAATATAGACGAGGTTTTGTGGGACATAGGAAATGTAAAGGTCATTGTGTAGCTTTCCAGCTTCTCATGGTGGTCATTTCTTTCATTGTATGATGGTGTAGTGGTTACAATTTTTCATACAGTGACTCATCCAATTAATTGTATAGATTTTTTTAGTTATTCCCCATGGGATTGACTTTATATGTGTCATGGTTATATAATATTTCATATAACTAATTATTCCATTATTTTAATATCTGGGTTAGAGTGGTCACATTTGAATAAAAATATTATGTTCTTCATTTAATCTCGATGTTTCATATCTTATACTCTATCTTGAATAATGTTTCATTTTTAATTTTTCAAGATATTAAATATATAATATATTTATGAATATAAAAATTAAATTTATTATTTACCCTCATCCTCTCTCTTTCATTGGGGAATTATAATGGTATCTATGTATATGTATGAACTACTGCCTCCATGAGCATTATTTTTATTTTTTCATATTGATTTTCATTATTTATCAAAAAATTTAAAATAATATTTAATAAAATAAATAAATATATAATATCATTATGGTTATGTTATAATTATATTTTACCCATCCTTAAACATACTCAAAAATCATGTTATAGTGTGTTCTTGTTTAGGTTGGTATAACCACCTAAATTAATGACATTATAAAACTCAATGACAGATGAATATAGGAATTTAATGTAATGACTTTGAATTTTCATGGATTATTTTTAGATATTTTATTGATTATTTTGGTGGCAAGGAGTTGAGATAGTGTGTAATTCCAAATGAAGTGTCATTAGAGTTAATATTTGAAATGTTTGAAATATAATAAATAGCATGAAAAGTTTTCTTGAAAAGGTGGAATAAATTATATTTAGTTTCCCATATAAAAAATATGATGGAAGAATTGAGTTTATAAAGTAGTTTCGACCTTATGTGTGACATAAAATATCTTGACATAGTGCACATGGGTAAAAATAATCATGGTACTAAAAGTGAATAAAATAATAAAATAATTTTTATTTATTTATTTATTGATGTAGAATACTAATTTATTTTATTTTCATATGGTTATGAGAGGATTGTAGAGTTATCCACATAAACTTGGAGCCATTAGAGAATATTTAAAGAGAGCATCAGAAGATTTCTCTTTGGAAAAAATCAACCGGATTGAAATCAGTGATCTATATGCAAAGATATTTGAGGATCCCACCAATGAAAATGATGTAGGCTTGTTCTAAATAAGTTATTGATCCATCTCAACGTTGGATGTTTTTTGGGTTGGATTATTTCCCCATTATTATTTCATATAATGAATGTTGATCATTAAACTAACATATTGATCTATGGATAATGTGTATTGCGTAATGAGTTAGATTCATTTAGGGGCGGAGAGAATTTTATTGTGACTATTTGTTACCTCTTGATTCATTATTATGTGGGAAACGAATAATGGTTAACTTGGATATGAAAAATGGACTATTCCTTATGATTTTTCTTTATTATTTTCTCCCATGATTCTTCATTCATTATTTGTTTTCTTCGTTTCGCCCGTGGTTCGACATACACTAATGAATTGATCATTAAACACCCATTTCTTGGAGTAATGATTTGATATTATAGATTTAGGATCAAAATGATGTGATAGTGGTGAAGCAATGTTAGTGATTAATAGATTAGACCAAATTAGAGACCTCCAGTTTTTTATGTTGGATGGAACAATGATAGGGATGTATGGAAACTAATTTCCATGCGAATCAAATTGCGCGAGTCTACTGAATATTGATGGAAATGGTTGGATGGACTAGATCCTCCAATACCGATGTGAATCACAATTTTTTTCGGTGTTAAGGTATTGGATGACTCTGCATGAGGAAGAATATTAGGAATCTAAAAATCCAAATCTACATATTTGGAAATCCATGATTACATTGCATGTGGGACCCCTATGTAGAAGATATGGTTTTTGTTATATTTTAAAGATCATGCTGTGTGTGGCCTCTATCACATGACATGTGATTCCTTCCGTGGTGACTCATTGTATAGCTCAAGGGGTTCATAGATTTGGTCTTTAATACAAAGGTATGTGGAGGTAATTTTCTCCTACATGGACACATGCAGAATAAATGTACAAGGGGTAAGTAGTTTACTGGTACACTGGTATAATTACATAGGTAGAAGAATACTGTTTTCTAAACAAAAATGGATGTGGGCATGTACATGTTCAATACTTGCGGTTTAAGGGACACAATGTGTACCCCTAATAAACACTGTGTAATTCTTAACTTCTGGCTTACAACCCTTTTTCGTTGAATCTGGGACTTGTTTAATTAGGGTTCATTCCGCAAAACCATTCCTTGAGGAATAGTATGGAATCATATTTGACACATAGGAATGAGATCCCATCATCATGGCTTATTGTATATAGTTTCTATAATCCTTTTATATGTCTTTGAGTGAGTTCCTCTATCATATTCTTTCACTAGGTGGATTTCTTGGAATCATCATGACCTACACTACATGGGTTTCCATCCTCTACTTAGTTGGTTAATCCATATTGTTTTGTTAGTATACACAATGGGCATGAGATTTATGCTCATATTTGAATCATATCCAGTCTTATATCCAATGTATTTTTCCAATGTTGAGATCCAATGAAAACTACCTCTTAGACTGATTTCATTATTGCTATCAGACTCATGGAGTTTTTTCTCATAGATGAGTGCTATGTGATACATTTAAGCTAGAATCTCAGGCAAGCATTAAAGTTGTGACTTTACCTTTGTGAATGTGTGTCTTTTTTCAGTATAACTAGATATTAATATTATATTAATTTTATAAATTCACTTATGTAGAGATAGCTATTATTTTATGTTATATGACTTGTGGTTTCTGGGTGTCCTACTCAATATTATTATACTCACCCAACATGATCTTTTCATACACATGTCTTGTATTTTTATGATGATCAACTCTTTGAAAGTGTCATAGAGGTACTATGACCAAGAAGAGCTTATTGAGACCCAAATGACTAAGGTGTGTTCCTGTGGTATCATGAAAACCGACCGCAGTTTACTTTAATGTTGGACATGTTTTTAGATGATTCATGGTGGGATTATATTTGGTCATCATTAAATTCCTATACTTACTATTTTACTCTTTTTATTATATTAGATATATGAATGTGTGGTTTCATTCAATTGTTTTTACATTATAGAATTGTATGGCCATTGAGATGTGTGTAGTTATAGTTAGTGAGGCTAGGTCGCCCATGTTAGTGATATTCCTACTCGATGCTAGTCGCCACCCCTAGCCTATTATATGTATTCTTGGGGAGTCACTGCATGTTCCCCATTTGGACGATTCATGATAGAGTGGTATCAGAGATGTCGTTCTACCTTAGGACAAGAATATGAGATATTGGTTTGGGGAAACAATGTTATGTGTTTAGTGTTTGGATTTCAGTAAAGGGACATCAGTTTTGGTGTGGCGGTTGATGTATCCATACACTAGGGATCTGATCAAATGATATCTAACTCAGTAAATGGGGAAACTAGTTATATAGAAAAAATGGTACATGAATCATATCAAATGGGGTTTTGTTTACATGTCTTTCTTGATTCAACTCTCTAGATATACTCATTGACCATGCTATATATTTTTTATTTCAGGATGCCTCTTTTATAAATGCCTTCTAGGGTCCAACATCCGGATCATGAGGATGATCCCCTTAGTTAAGATGCTTTCATTTAGGGATTGTTTCCAGAGGTGATACCTCTAGGTTGTGTGCTATCTATACCACACCCTGTTGATTAGTATATTTTACCTGTACTACTAGCTGATAAGGTGAACAAGATGAGTGCACTTCAATAGTTTCAGTGGATGATACCCCTCATGTTTTGAATATAGCCCAAACCATAGGCGACTGAGGACTAGATTGAGGTAGTGGTGTTTTTTTCCATATTGAAATGGAACAAGAAGATCATATGGTGGTCTTGGAAGAATTCATTCTCTATGTATTAGTTGGATGATGGTGAGGGTTATTGACCCTGTCTAATGATGAGGAGACTCTCGCATGGTCAATGTTTGAGTGTGTTTTCAGAGAGGATTTATCACTAGCTATATTTAGTTACGAATGTATCTGAGAGATTATATATCTTTATAAGGGAAGAAAAAAATATATGAATATTCATTGATGTTTTCCAACCACACCAGGCACATGACGGATATGTCCTGATATTAGTTATTTCATGCTCAGACTTTTGAGTGTGCACTGCGTAGAGATATTTGGTCCAACATCATACTTATGTGCATTCTTACCTATATTGGGATGATTAAGATATATTTTGTGGTTTATAATTTTTTCTATGAGTAGACATTGACATGTGTTTCCAGTAGTGGGAACCCTAATGTTATTAGAATCATTCTGGTGATGAAGATTTTTTGTGTTTTCTTGTTTTCACAGTTTTTTACGAAGGAAGGACGTCACTTCAACATATTTCTAGAAACACTCAGAATATTGGAATTTATAAAAATAGGACTCATTGGATTCTTAAAAATTATACACATTTTATTGAATTAGACTCTTAGTATTAAGAAAAATTAGACACAATTTATGTAAAGAATCAGACTCAATATGATAGTCTATCATAATGAGAAGAATCAGTTTTGAAAGAAGTATTTATTTTTCTTGAGAATCGGGGCAACATGACTACAATGATTTAAATATAACGATGCTTTTGTGATTTTTATTTCATTTAAATAATATTTTGAATTGAGAATATTTGATGCAACCTTGATGGAAGAAAGGGGGATTGAATGGAAAGGTGGTGCCAATTTAAATTATGGTGCGGTTTTAAAAGGAGGTGTTTTTAAAGGAGCTATTGTTTTAAAAAGTGGTGCATATTGAAATAATTGTACCAATTTATGGTATCATTTTTTCTAAAAAACACATACTTAATGATCAATATCAATATAATCATACCCTAAATGATTTAAAAGGTGGTATTGATCGAAAATGTGGTATTGATTGAAAATGTGATACTGACCGAAAAGGTGGTATTGACTGAAAAGCTGATGATGGTTGAAAAGGTGGTTCCAATTGAATAGGTGGTACTGATATAATGCAGAATTCGACTAATCCATCATATAGGCCACAAACATTTCAATACCAAATTGTTCAATATTTGATTGATCAATATCAAAATTATCAATATCATAATGATCAATCTCAGAATGATCAATATGATAATGATCAATATCAGAATGAAAAATATCATAATGATCAATATCATAATGATAAATATCAAAATAATAAATTCAAAATGATCAATTTCATAATAATCATATCTGAATGATCATTATTAGAACGTTCAATATCTGGTTTAAGAAGAAAATGGTCCCAATGAAAAATGACCATATCTATATTGGATTGAACTCTTGTTTGTTTTCAAATGACTTAATCATGTGGGGTCAAAGTTTTATTTATTTTTTCTATCCAATTAAGTTGTGTTTTGATTGGGTCAAGAGAAATTGAGAATAAGATTCCTTGTATTTTAAGTGGATCAAGAATGGTGATGAGAAAGAGAAGATGATAAATAATGAACAAAACATTCCCAAAGGGTTTAATTTTGTTGTTTGTAATATTTGTTGAATGAAAAGATATTTGTGAATTATTTGTTGAGTGAGATCATAAATTTCAAAAACAATATTATTATTAACATTGGTCCTAGAAATTGTAATATGTCTCTGTAATTGAAATTTTGTCCAACAATTGAAATCATACATAAATTTAAATTAGATGTCTAGAGAAGAAGAGGTAAAGATGATAGATGTTTCATAAAGAATCAATAAGAGTTCACAATGTCATAATTGCTATATGATTTTACTGGAAATTTAATTTTGGCTGAATTTAGGTGAGCCGGAATGATTTTGGGATTCCCTCCCAATCCTGTTTTCGGTCACCTATAGTATGAAAAAATGTACATTGTTTTTGAATGAAAATGAAGTACTAATCATCGAAGTATATAAATATTATTGGAGTTTTTAGTGTGATAATGAAATATTTTTAGCGATCATTTATTAAATAGGTTTGGGAGGATAAGTGATATTTGTATTTGGTGGAACATCATATATAGGTTAATGAATTGGATTCTAGGTTTCGTGTATTGGGTATTTCTATAATGAGGATTTCAGGACTGAGTAAGTCTTATTAATGTGGTACTGATTAATTTATTCTATATTATATCATAGAATCATACATGGAGAATCAAACTTAGAGGAATCAGATTGGGAAGATCAGACCCATAAAAATAGGATTGAGTTTTCTAATACAATGTCTAGGTGGGTCTTACCTTTCTTCTGTGTAAGGAATTTTTGAATATTATTTAAATTGAATACATTTATTGAATCTAAATGAAGAATGGGTAACATGTGTTGTTACATGAAAAATGTATTTCATTATTTTTCTAAGAGGGTTCACACACTCTAGTGGGATTTCTTTATAGTTCTACAGAAGTGAATGGGTAAAACCTACTCATTATAATCCATGGATTTATTTCTAATGTATTTTATAGTGTTGGATCATTTAAGAACCCTACCATGTACATATCTATTATAATTTAATTGTGAAACTTGTTAATATTTGTGTTTATATAGATGTGTGTGGGATTTGTTTTTAGAAAATAATTGAAATCTTTAACAGGAGGAAAATGGTGTTTTAATTGAAAAGAACCATAAAAGAAATAGAGTAGAACTGACTATCCTCTACCCCTATCGGTGATATAATGCACTGATTTGTAACTATTAAGTGGTATTAGAGGTAATGTTCCCTTTTTATATTCTTTGCTGATGGATAATTTCAACTGTGTGAATAGTAAAATTCTTCACTTATTTGATTGGAATAATTATCATTTATGGAAGTATAAAATTTTTCCTCAACTTATGTTTATCAGATATGATGTTCTAGATGATTCAACAATTCGGTTTCCAACCATCTATGATAAGGATCCACTTACACCTATTGATAAGAAGAATATGGAGAATGAGGTAATCAATAAGAATATAATATATTAATCACTTTATGAAAGATAATTCTTTAAAGTGATTGTTGTTTCTATAACCAAAGGTATAAAGAATTAATCTAAAAACATATATAAAAAAAATAGAAAATTCAAAATGTGAAAACTTCTTATATGGATATTTTAGTGTGAATACTTGAATATAATGGAGCATGAATATATTAGATACTTATTGAAAAAGGTTAATGATATAGTGAGTACATCATATTTCATGGAGAAAATATGGATGAATCTATATTTTTTAAAAGATCATGAGAATCATACTTGACAAATTCGATGAAAATGTTTCTTCACTGGAATACAGAGACCCTAAAACATTACCTCTTGATGATTTTAATAGAACTATTATTACACATGAAATGAGAAGAGAGAAATCTATGAGAGGAAAAAAAAGATGATAGAGAAATATATTTCAAGGATAAAAATAAGGAAAATTCAGGGAATATTATTTTTTAGAAGAAGATGGTGACTCTGAATCTAAAAATGAGGTATGTAAAAATATAAATGATATTTTATCCTTGTTTTATGAAGATGTGAAAAGTAGTACAGGGAAATTCAAAGTGAAACATTCATTGATGTGTTTCAAATGTGGATGATTTGGTCACTTTTCGGAAAACTATCCTCCGAGAAAGAATGTATAGGATGACAATGAAGACAAAATAAATACAAAAAACACGTTGAAGAAACATGGAGGCAAAGAAAAATTTATACCGAAACAGAAAAAAAGAAAATAATCAAATAAAAAATAAGATGCTTCATAACTAAATATAAAGAAGCTAACTGCAGTATTTCTGAATATGAAAATTTAGATGATTATGTTTTTGAGAAAACATTTATTGAAACCATGAATAATGAATAATATGGAAACCATTTTTCTGAATAAGAAGAAACTAAACATGAACACAATTTTAATGAATAGTGGAAATAATTTTTAGGGAAGATCAGAAGACTTGGGAAGCCAAATGTTTTATAAAGATGAATGTTCAAGGAAAAAAGAACATTCTCTTGATGATAATGTAAATATGGTGAAAGTTATTGATGATTTGATGAAATGTCTTGAAGAAGAAAATAATTAAAATGAGCATCTAGAGGTAATGATGAATGTAAAAGACGAAGATTTGGAACTTGTCCAACAAAAAAATATAAGTATAAATTAAGAGATACAAGTTTCCAAAACACTATCAGTAATGTTCGAGAATGTTCTCTAAATGAGAGACCAGAGAATGTTCAAGAAAGGATTCCTTTAATGTGTGAGAAGAAGAGTGGAGTTGCTTCCAAAAAGAACAATGAAGGGAATGTTATATATGTGGCTGAAGTGAATAATTCAAAAGATAAAAAACATCCTATGTCTAAAAAAGTGAAATCTATATTTGGAAAATATTTCAATACTTTTGATTCTATTAACGCTGAAATAAAACAAGAAGAATACAATTTAAAATGAAAATAAGGTGGTTGGGAAACATATTAACAAACCTGATGAGTATAATGTTTTCAAAGGAAAATACTCTTTCATTGGGTATTGCTAGTATTATTTGGGATTCCAAAACACAAATATTATATGTTTTTTTGACTATTTTTTTGTTATATTATATGATATGAGAAGAAAAATATTTGGGGGAGTTAATCTCTTTAAATATATATTTATTAGATGGTTTTTAAGAAAAAAATATTAAAACCATGGAATGAAAATTGAAAATACGTTCTAGCCCATAGAAACCATTTCTAAATGATTTGAACACCCTGGAATACTTGTAAAAGGATGTATTTTTCTATTACCCAAACAACACAACATTTTTAATAATGCTCACAATACTAAAGTGACTAAAGAAAAGAAAAGAGAAAAAGAACTTGTTTATTAAACTGCATCGAAAACCAAAAAAGGAGAATGACCTTGGACATCTGATAGTAGGTGTTCTTATCACATGACAAGATAAATGAAACTACTTAAGAGTTTGAATGATTTTAAAAATGTAATATTGAAATAGAACTATCGTGGGCGCCCTCAAATTATTAGTGTGATTTTGGGGTACTTAGGTTCAACAGAGTGGCTGACCAAGGTCATCTCTCAAAGGAGGAAGTGAATTAAAACAAATTTTTAGAGGTATTATAAAAATAAAATAAAATAGAATAAAAACACTACATGAAAGGATGGGGTTTGTTTATAGTTTATGAATGTAGAAGAAGTTTTCGGGAAGAAGATTGTAATTTTTGTGTTTTTAGTTTTGAAATGACGTTCGATTAAAATGGCAGAACAAAAAGATGTTTTTTAGACTATATTTAAAATGACTAATCGATCTAACCCTATATCTTCAATAATTTATTAATCATCATTATTTAAATTAATATTCACTTAATTATGTTCCCTTAATTTATTAACCCTCTAAACCTACGAGAATAAACCTTACCACAAAGATGGAATTAATTAAACCCTACGCTAGCTTCGGAACATGATATCATAGCACCCTGCTTTGATTGATGTTCTAAGGCTAGATTATGGTCAGTGGTAAAGTAAGGAACATAACAACTCAGGAAATGAGGATTAATTGAGTTTAGGGATTGTATTTGAACTCTAAAAATTGATCTTGTGTGGTCTTGTATTACCGATTAAGATCATGCTCTCACAATTCACACAAATCCTGACCACACCCGTTTTGTGTAAATTGTTCAATTTCTCACTTAGTTTATTATAATTTAAAAACTAAATTAATGGATCATGTTTAGTGAACTATATTAGATCACTAATTCAAAATAAATTAATGAAGTAGATGAGAGGTAGATTGATTATAAAAAATAACTACTCTTCCATGGGTGGCGTAATCATCGTAGAAGCGTTTTGCATGTGCAGAGGTTTATAATGGGTATAACCCAATAACGCTTCTACTCAAGAATTCCTGCCCAAAGTGGAAGATTAACAGAAAAATAAATTTAAACAAAATGGATGAAAAGAGAATAAATAAAATAATAACAAATAAGTTTATTATGAAAACACAGACATTACAACATGAGGAAGAAGAATAGGGCTTCGACGAAGTGATCCTTGCTTCAAGAGCTAGCCTTATTGAATTGCTTGGAGAATTGGAGTGGAACATCTTATCCTCTACCCTAAACATTATAATTAACGTCTCAACCCCTCCAAATGAGATAAACTCCAATTTATAGAGGGGAGGGGAGGTGAGGTTACAAGTTGTTTCAATTGTGAATGTGGCAATTCGGCCAAATATTCTATTCCAACATTCACTACCCTTTGGACCACCAAAATTCGTGAATTGGCCGGCTTTCCAGAAGGATCATATGTTCGGATATGGATCCTCTATCTCCTATAAACATTTGGGCTTAATCCAGGCCCAAATGAAGGAGTTATGACCGAAATACCGAATCTTCTCCATTCTGGCAGGTCCAACCCCACTTTGACTTCATGGTCCATTTTCAATAACCAAATCACTCTTTAGCTCTAGTGTCTTGAATAAAAGATTTATAAAATTATGTTAGGAAAACTATTAAAAAATATAAAATTAAAATAATAAATATAAAAATATTTATCTTTGAAATACTACAGTGCACTATAAAGGGTAGAACTGGAATTTTCACAAAATTTTCAAATGAATGAACAAATCCCAGATATTTTATAAATAAACATATTTAGCACAATGTGAGTAAATTATATCATTTATTATTAATATAATATTCAACAAAATAGTTTTTTATCAACTCCCCCACACTTACCCATTTGCACTCCTGGGCGAAACCTCATGTCTTGTAAACATCAATATCAAATCAAAACCAATTTTAAAACACATATCCTTGAGATCAATCAATTTCACACTAAGAATAAAAAGATATCATGCCTCATAAAAAACCTTATTTCAAGTTCTCCATTTATATCATTCAATATATTTCCACATCATTTATCCTTCCATGCACAAAACACTTACCTCGCTTTAATTTTCTCTCATCACTCAAATTTCATTTTTTTGGCAATGTCTTTCTCATCCAAACTCATAAAAATGTCACTATAGGCTTGACAAATTCTTACATCGCCACACGATGTGATTCAAGGACATATTTTTATCATGAGTACTTTTCATGGTTGTTCTGTGGCTTTTAGTTGGTAGGATTTAGATGTGAAAAATTATGAGGCTGAATGAGGAGGGATTGAATCTTTTTGAAGAAAAATTACATTAATCTAATTTTCACTTAAATATGGTCTTTTCCACAATCCCCATAGTATCAATTCATCTACATCATCATGAAAAGTCAGGAAAAGTTTACACCATTCATCATTTCAGTATAAAAAATGTCAAATCTTCTCAAACATGATTTTCTTGAAAGCTCTAGATATGCACATCTTTCCACCTCAATTAGAAGCTCCAGAAAAGGTACAACTTCACTTGTCATGAAAGCTCCATAAAAGGAACAACTTTCAATATAATGACTTTCTTCAGTAGAAAACACATCTCTTCAGAATTTAATTTTCCACCCAAAGTATCATAGAAAGTGGTAGCACAACACTAGATAGATTCCCCCACACTTAAACTCAACTAGATTATGCAATTTCACTTCAAGAGTTGGTTGGATAGGGAAAATTGGATTGTAATGTGTATAATCTAACAGTCTGTGCATGGCTTCTAAGGGGTACAAGGATTAAATGTTCATGGATGGCCATTATAAAAAAGGATTCTTTGAAATAGGGGCTTTAACACCAAACAAATGCCTCAATCATTTAAATATAAGTACCTCAAACCCTCAAGTTTTGACAGGAATAGATCAAATTCTGGTTAAATCAAGCATGGTTTGGTTCTCTCAAGAAGTGAGGTGAATGTAAAGAATATGATAATAATGGTTCACATGCCTCACAGAAATGTGTTTTCAAATATAAAGATAGTGAGATGTGGCATGGGATTCAAAATTCCGTGTATTTTTCCTGAAATTACTAAATATTTGAACTTGAATCAAATTCATTTCAGCATTAATTTAATCTTAGTTTCAAGGGATAAATTGTTTCACTCATTGATATGCATTTCAAAATTGTGGTGAGAATCATTTCAGCTCAGAATTTTCGAAAACACAATGAAAATTGAAAAATAAACACACAAAATTTGAAAATCAAACAATTTTATTTGGTTTTTTTAATCAGGAAAACAATTGAAATTACTAAACTAAAAGGTTCCCTCCCCCACACTTAAAATATTGAATTTTCCTCAATGTAAACCCATGAGATGATATATACACATGAAATGTAGAATTTTTAAATAGGGAAAAATATAAAAGTGAAATGGTTAAGAACAGCTTGATGTGCTCAAGTGATGATGGGGTTATGCAGTGTGATAAAATCCACTAGATTAGTTGGAAGTACCTAAATGTATTTCTTCAAACGTTTCCCAATGACTGTAAAGCTCCTTCCGTTGTCCTCTTGTGTGATCTCCACTGCACCATAAGGAAAAACATTAGATACATTGTAAGGACCTAACCATATGGAACACAACTTACCAGGCATCAGCTTCAGTCCTGAACTGTAGAGAAGGACTTTCTCCCCAACATTAATGTCCCATTGATGGATCATTCTATCATGAGCTGCTTTTGATTTTTACTTGTAGAGCCTTGAGTTCTCATATGAAGACAATATAATCTCCTCAATCTCTTGAATTTGCAGCTTCCTTGGGATTCCAGATTAGGCCAAATCCTTGTTGCAATTCTTTATAGCCCAATATGCCTGATGGTCAAATTCCATGGGGAGATGACACGCTTTCACAAAAACAATCCGAAATGGGGACATACCAATGGGAGTCCTGTATGTTTTCCTATAATCCCACAATGCATCATCCAAGAACTTGCTCTAATCCTTCCTATTTGGCTGCACAGTTTTCTCCAAAATTTGTTTCAACTCAGGATTTGAAACCCTAGCTTGGACATTTATTTGGGGGTGGTATGGTGTTGATGTTTTTTATGTCACCCCATACTTCCTAAGGAGGGAAGAAAAATTTCTATTTCAAAAGTGCGTCCCTTGTTAACTGATGATGTCATTTGGTACTCTAAACCTGCCGAAAATTTGAGACTTGACAAAATCCACTACAACATGAGAATCGTCAGTCCTGGTGGCCTTGGCCTCCACCCATTTACTCACATAATCAACATCAACCAAAATATACAAAAATACAAAGGAACTAGGAAAAGGACCCATAAAATCAATTCCCATACATAAAAAATTTCACAGAATAGTATGTGTTGTTGGGGTATCTCATGTCTCCTAGAAATGTTCCCAATTTGTTGGAAACGAGAGAATGACTTATAAAACACATGGGAATCATAGAATAAACTAGGCCAATATAATCTAGAGTCCAAAACTTTAGTACATGTCCGTTGGGGTCCAAAGTGTCCCGCACATGCAAGTGTATGAAAAAATTTCAAAACAGACTCAAACTCATGATCAGGAACACACCTCCTAATAAGTTGGTCACTACACATTCTCCATAGGTATGGATCATCCCAAACATAAAATCTTGACTCACTCTTTAATTTTTGGACTTGATAGTTCATTAAATTTGCAGGGATTTCAGAGGCAACAAGGTAGTTCACTAAATCTGCATACCAAGGATGCGTACCTGAGATGGAATAAAGATGCTCCTCAGGAAAAGTGTCCCGAAGTGTTACCTGGTCCAAGGTGTTATCCTATAGTGTGTGAGTTTGCCTACTCATGTGGTCCACCACCAAGTTTTCTGTCTCCTTTTTGTTATTTATCTCAAAATCAAATTCTTGAAGAAGGAGAATCCATCGGATCAGCCTGGGCTTTGCATCTAGATTCTTCAAGAGGTACCTCAGAGCTGCATGGTTAGAGAAAACAATTACTTTAGAGCCCAATAAATATGAACAGAATTCATCTAAAGCAAATATGAAAGCAAGAAACTACTTTTCCATTGTTGTGTAGTTTGATTGGGCTGAATCTAGTGTCCCTGATGCATAGGCAATCACATGTGAACGTCCCTCCACCCTCTGAGACAAGACAGCTCCAACCGCAAAGTTGGTGGTGTCACACATAAGCTCAAAAGGAAGGTCCTACCATGGGGGATGTATGATCGGTGGAGTGTTCAGACACTTATTTAGCTCATAAAATGATACCCTACATGAATCATCAAAATTGAAGTCAATATCTTTTTGATGAAATCGAGATAATGGAAGAGCGATCTTACTAAAATCTCTGATGAAGTGTCGATAAAATCCAGCATGTCCCAGGAATGATCGAACATCACACAGACATGTAAGATATAGACGAGATTAAATAATGTCTACCTTAGATTTATCATCTTCAATTCCATGTTGTGTGACTATATGACCTAAGACAATTCCCTTTTTGACCATGAAATGACTTTTTTCAAAATTGTAGACAAGATTCTTCTCGATACAACGATGCAACACATCAACCAAACTAGAGAGACATTCATGAAATGAGGATCCATAATCTGTAAAATCATCCATAAACACCTCCATGTATGTCTCGATGAAATCTGAGAAAATACTCACCATGCATCTCTAGAATGTACCTAGGGCACTGAAAAGTCCAAATTGCATCCTTTAGTAGGCAAAGGTACCGAATGTGCAGGTGAATGTTTTCTTCTCCTGGTTCTCTACTACAATGGGAACTTGAATATAGCCAGAGAAACCTTCCAAGAATCAATAATGTGTGCTACATGTAAGTCTCTCAAGAATCCGGTCAATGAATGAAGTGGTAAATGGTCATTATGAGTGGATTGATTTAGTTTCCTATTATCAATACACACTCTCCAACTGTTTTGTACAATCAAAGGAACTAACACATAAATTTAATTTTTTATAACAGGGAAACCAGTTTTCTTTGGTACAACCTGGGCAGGGCTAACCCATTCTGAGTCAGAAATAGGGTAAATTATACATGCCTTGAACAATTTTTCTACCTCTTTTTTAACAACCTCCAGAAGGGTTGGATTGAGTCTCCTTTGTGGTTACCTCACCAGTTTATCCCCATCCTAAAAATGAATCCTATGCATGAAAATGGAGGGGATAATACCTTATATGTCGGCCAAGGTCCACCCGATTTCCTTGATGTTCTCCCTCAAAAGATTCAAAAGATATTCTTCATGTTCAAAAGAGAGATTGTTAGCAATGATAAAAGGTAATTTCTCACCACTCAACAAGTATGAGTATTTCATATTTGGTGGAAATGGCTTGAGTTCTAATGAAAGAGGGTGTAGTATAGATGGAGACATTGAAGGAACTGAAATATGTGCACAAAGAGCATCAATATTAGAATATAAATCATCACAATCAGAGAATAAAGCATCAAATCCATTAGCATACTCAACAACCATGTCATAATTAGAGTTCATATGATCAACAACAGAATATGATTCCATTTAAAAAACAAATCTTAGAGAGTCTCGTTCCTTAGAAATAGGTGTGGAAATACTCTTAGACATCAAACTATAACCAATACTCATTATCTCCCTATGCTTAGGACAATCCAATTCCATGGTGTTTTTACTTGGTGGTTAAAATTGGGAGATAACAAATGCAGAATGATCCTCTGAGGGTACTTCATGGAATCCATAACATTAAATACCAAAACATCATCCCCAAATTCCATGAAAAGTTTACCCTCAATGACATTTTTTATAGTTTTTTCAGTTTTGAGGAAGGGCCTACCTAAAATAATGGGGGCATGAGAATTTACCAGATCATCCTCCATGATAAGCACATAGAAATATGCTGGAAAGATCATGTCTCTTACCCGGGAAAGTACATCCTCAAGGACTCCCGCTAGATATGTCGTTGCTCTATTCTCTAATTTCACCACTACTCTTGTCAGTTTCAACTCACCAACCTGTATGGAAGAGAATACAGAGTGAGACATCACATTTATTGAAGCTCCTAAATCACAAAGAGCATCAGTTAAGAGAAACTCCCCTATGGCACATGAGATAGTGAATGTCTCAGGATCCTTGCACTTTGTCGGCATTACTAGAGTTGGTGTAATGAGTGCTGACACATTCTTTCCAAGATTGATCCTCTCATTTCCTTTGATCCCTCTTCGATTGGTACAATGATCTTTTAAGAATTTCACATACCTTGGAATTTTCTTAATGGCTTCAAGTAAAGGAATGTTGATCTCCACACGCTTTAATGTATCCAAAACCTCCTTTTTCATTGATTCTTCAGCCATATTTTTGGTTTAAACAACCCTGTTTGGAAAAGGAAGGGGTTTAGGAGGAACATCATCAATCTTTTTTTTACCTTTATGGTTCTCTTTGGATTGTTCATCATTTGGGTTGGAATGCGGCTTCTCTAGAGTTGAGGTGAATCTCGGTGGTATTCTAGGTGGAGAAGCATCAGTTGTTTTCTTCCCACTTCTCAATGTGATGGAACTAGCATTCCCCTTTGTATTTGGAGTGGGCTGGGAAGGTAGATTTCTGGAATTCTTACTTACATGTTCATGGAGGGCAGTGGCAATCTGGCTCATTTGAGTCTTCAACTCCCTCAACTCAGAAAATTGACTCTTCAGTTTATTCTGTTGATTAAGAACAATTTGCTTCAAAAGATCATCAGTGTTAGAGTCTACCTTGTGTTGGAGATTCCCTTGTTGATGACTTGTTGATGTTTGAGAATAGAATCTACTTTAGGGTTGTTGGAAACCCTATTGGTAAGGTGGAGGCTACTATAAATTTGGTTGAAAAGGGGGCCTTTGTTGTTGTCCAGAGCCATAACTCATGTCTGATTGATCCTTCCACATTTGGTTGAATGTTGGTGCCAAGGAGTCATACTTCTTTTGGGGATGTAGTTGTTGTTGTTGTCGATATGGTCTCCTAGGGAATACTGCTACACAATCTTCTGTTTCTTGTAGTAGGCAGCAACAGTCAGATGGGTGGCTTGTCTCCGTGAAAATGACACAAGGCCTTGAAAGAGGGGGTAGAGATGTCTTTTGTGCCAAATAAATTTTCCTTACCATAGTTTTCAATTCTTCTAACTTGGTATCAATCAAATGACTCCCAAGAGAAGAAGGAATTACCTGATGCACTCCCCTGAAATGTGGTGTACCTCTATCGCCAAATTGTTTGGAGTTTTTGTCCATCTTGTTGATCAATGCATGTGTGGCTACTGGTGTCTTCTCTACTAATGCTCCTCCAGCTGCAGCATCCACCGTGCTTCTCTCCATAGGATTGAGTCCTTCATCGAAGTGCAAAATGAGGAGTTTCTCACTAATTTGGTGATGTGGGAAGCTCACACACAACTTCTTGTATCGCTCCGAATACTCATACATTGACTCCCCTTGTGCTTGCTTGATACCCGAGATATCCTTACTAATATAAGTGGTCCTCGATGCTGGAAAAAATCTCTGCAAGAAAAGACGTTTCAAATCATTCCAATAAGTTACATCTTCAGGTTGTAAATAATACATCCAGTCTTTTGCAGCTCCATCAAGTGAGAATGCGAATGCTCTTAATTTGATTTGATCTTCATAAACATTTCTTGGTTTAAGGGTTGAGAAAACCACATTAAATTCTTTAAGGTGTTTGTTTGGATCCTCACCAGATAAGCCATGAAATTTTGGAAGAAGGTGAATTAACCCCGATTTTAACTCAATGGCTGATTAGAGATTCGGGTATGCAATACAATTTGGTTAATAGGTAATATCATGTGCAGACAATTCTCGAATGGTTTTATTATGTTCATTTCCCTTATTTGCAGCCATTGGTTCCTCTTTTATGTTTTAATTTGAATTGCTTCCAATTTCAATGTTTCCAAAAGAGAGGAGTTCACCAACTAGTTGAATATTGAAACATACCGTAGACTAAGAATGTCTGATTCGATTCCTAAGACTACGTTCAATCTCGGGGTCAAGATCTAAGAGATCTTCAGGATTAGTTTGCCTCATAAATCAAATAAAAATTAAAATAATGAAAGTGGACCATAGTAAAATAAAAATGAGAAGTTTGAGTTGATGGTCCAAAAAAAAGAAGAGGGTGAAAGAAATGAAAATTTGAGAATGAGGAAAGATGAAAGAGAGAGGTGAAGAAAATAATAAAATGAAAAATAATAGAAATACCTATAAATGGTTGAATAATTTAATTGCCTCCCCGGAAATGGCACCAATTTGAAAGAGCACTGTCCTGGGTGCTCACAAATGATTAGTGTGATTATGGGGTACTTAGGTGAAACCGAGTGGCTGACCAAGGTCGTCTCTCAAAGGAGGAAGTGAATTAATTTTTTTAAAGGTTTTATAAAATTAAAATAAAAGAGATTAATAACACTACTTGAAGGGATGGGGTTTGGTTATTGTTTATGAATATTGAATAATTTTTCTGGAAGAAGATTGTATTTTTTTGTTTTTCGTTTTGAAATGAAGATTGATTAAAATGACACAACAAAAAGATGTTTTTTAGACAATATATAAAAGACGCAATCGATCAAACTCTACCTATTCAATAATTTACTAATCATTAACATTTAAATTAATAATCACATAATTATGATCCCTTAATTTGGAAACCCCCAAACCCTACGATAATTAACCTTACCACAAAGATGAAAGTAATTAAACCTTAGGCTAGCTTCGGAACATGCTATCATAGCACCCTGTTTTGATTGATGTTCTAAGGATAGATTATGGTCAGTGGTAAATTAAGGCAAATAACCACTCTAGAAATTAGGATTAATTGAGTTTAGGGATTGTATTTTAACTCTACAAATAGATCACACGTGGTCTTGTATTACCAACTAATATCACGATCTCACAATTCACACAAATCCCATCCTCGCACGTTTTGTGTTAATGGTTCAATTTCTCACATAGTTTCTTATAATTTAAAAAATCAATTAATGGATCATGTATAGTGAATTACATTAGATCATTGATTCAAAATAAAAGAATGAAGAAGGTGATAGGTAGATTGATTGCTAAAAATAACTACTCTTCCATGGGTGGCGTAATCATCATAGAAGCGTTTTGCATGTGCATGGGTTTATAACGGGTATAACCCAATAAGGTTTCTACTCAAGAATTCCAGACCAAAGAGGAATATTAAGAGAATATGAAATTTAAACAAAATAGAGGAAAAGAGAATAAATAAATGGAAAACAAAGAAGTTTATTATGAAAACACAAACATTACAACATGAGGAAGAAGAATAGGGCTTTGAAGAAGGGATCCTTGCTTCAAGATCTACCCTTATTGAATTTCTTGGAAAATTGGAGTGGAACCTCTTATCCTCTTCCCTAAACTTCCAAATTCACGTCCCAACCCTCAAAATGAGAAAAAATCCAATTTATAGAGGGGAGGGGAGGTGAGGTTACAAGTGGTTTCAAGTGTGAATGTGGAAATTCGGCCAAATATTTTATTCCAATTTGCACCACCCATTTGACCACCAAAACGCTTGAATTCGACAGCCTTCCAGAAGGATCATATGTGCGGATATGGGTCCTCTATCTACTCTAAAAGGTTGTGCTTAATTCAGACCCAAAAGAAGGAGTTAGGGCCAATCTACAGAAGGTTCTCCATTTTGGCGAGTGCTTCCCAACTTTGACTTCATGGCTCATTTTCAACAACCAAATACACTATTTAGCTCTAGTGTACTGAATAAAAGTTGTATAAATTTAAATTAGAATAATGTTAAAAATTTTCAAAATCAAATAATAAATATAAAAATATTAATCTTCAAAATACTATAGTGAACTATACATGGTAAAACTGGAATTTTCCCTAAATTTTCAAATGAATGATCAAATCTCAAATTTTTTATAAATAAACATATTTAGAAAAATGTGATGAAATTATATCATTTATTATTAATAAAATATTCAAAAAAATATTTTTTTATGAAATATTGCCAACTGGAAATGATTAATCCTTGAATATTATATGTTTTGGATCCACCATCATTGCAAAATAAAAGATAGAATCCGAGAAAACATTTTATAATGATGGGATGAAACTATTTTTTTTGATTTTTTCACAATTTTTTCTTGAGGGTAACAAAGTTATCTTCACTAAAGATGGGATTGCTATAAAATGTGAAAATATTGGAATATTGTCACATGATTCTAATGTACAAATTTGAATCTATTTCAGATTGGTGATATACACAACTATTGATACATGAGTCTGGAAGAAAAGAATGAACTACGGAAAAAATGTGTGAAAACATTTGTTAGAGAAATATCAAAATGTTATCCAAAAGAGACATTGTCCAAGGCATTCATGATTTTCTAAGAAGAAGAGATTGGTTTTGCACTATTTGTCAGAAGGGAGAGATTTCAAACTCAATGCATAAGAATATTGACATTCATTCAAAAAAACCCTGTAGATGATTCATTCTGATATATGTGGTCTAATCAGAATCCATTCAAAAATATAGATAAGGACTTCATTATATTCATTGATTATTTTACTCTCATTACTTGTGTTTTTTATATGAAACACATATCATATGATTTGATAATTATTAAATGTTTTAGAAGGATAAAAGGAAAGGAATGTGAGTATTCAATAAAGAATATGAGAAGAAACAATATTGGTGAATATAGATGTGAGTAGTTAGAAGTATATAGCAGGAATCATGGAAATTAACATGATAATAGTTCAACAAACACTCCCAAACTAAATGGGGTTGTTGAAAGAAAGAACATATGCTTGGTGGAAATGGTAAGAAGCATGTTACTTTAACATGTGCATTCTTATTACTTTTGGAGGTAATCCAAGTGTAATAATATTTTTATTTATAACCATTGTCTCTATATGCCTCAATCATGTATGAAACCATATGAATTTTTTATCAAAAAATTAAATGTTTTAAGCACATGAGAGTTTTCAGGAGTCATTTTATTTTATGTATGAATTGTGGAAACCGTGGAATGCTTGCTCCAAAAGGTGAAGATGGTATCATTATTTTTCATACCCTAGAAGGAAGAAGATACTTGTGCTTCAATGATGAAAAAAGTATAATTATTAATTTAGTCGATGTGAGTAAAACTAACAAGGTAGATGAAGATTAAAATTCTAAGGTAGATAAGGAATTTGAGAAAGTTGAAGAAACAAATTCTGATAAGAATGTAGATAATTGTATTCATTATCAAGAAAAAAAACGAGACTCATCTATTCATAGTAATGAGTTAGACACTTATAAATCTCATCTAATTCTGAAGAATCAAGTGTAATCTTAGAATATAATTGACGATCAGCATCAAAAGGTTAAAACTATAATAAAAACAAAGAAATTAATCATAATTCTCGGTATTCAAAAGTAAATCCAAATGACGTGAAAGAAGCTTTTGAGCATCTATAATGGGTTCAACCCATCAATGAATAATTGGATCAGATTGAAAAATAACAATACATGGGAACTCATACCCATGACCGAAAAAACGTCATTGGCACAAAATGGGTCTTCCAAAACAAGATAAATGAAGAACGTAATGTTATAATTAACAGATCAAGATTTTTTTTCAAAGGGGATTAAAATATTAAAGGAATTTATTTAGATGACTCATTTGATATGGGGTCCATATTGGAAATAATTAGAATCTTTTTTTATTTTTCTACAAAATGAGGCTGCAAGATCTTTCAAATGGATATTAAATCCAAATATCTTAATAATGATGTTGAGGGGTAGGTTTATATTGATAATACTTGGGTATTTATTATTGAAAAATATTAATGCTATGTGATTACATTTATGAAATCCTTTTATGGGTTAAAACATTCTTTTATGGCATGGTATTTCAAATTGGATAATTTCTTACGAAAGATACATTTCAAAAATGGAATAGTGGATAACATTCTATATATTAAAGAATGTAAAAAATAATTCTCTCATTATTATTATCTATGTTGATCAAATTATATTTGATGGGAATGAATAAATAAGTTGTGAAAGATTTTCTAATGAGATAAAGGTATTTGAAATGTTTATAGGGGAAATTAAATACTTTCTTAGGTTACAAACATCTCAAAATAAATAATACATTTTTCTTTCTGAATAAAAGTATGCCAAATAACTACTTAAAAGGTTCATCGTGGAAAAGTTCAAAACAATTTCCACATTGAGTTTAGTGGGAACAAAGCTATGTAAATATGGATAAGAAAAAGAAGTTGATCTAAAAGAGTATCAGAAGCTGATAAAAAGTCTATTGTATTTGACTTCCTCTAGATCTGAAATTATTTATGGGTTTACCATTTGTGAAAGATTTTAGAGAACTCCAAAATAATTCCATCTTATTACTGGAAGAATAATTTTCAGATACATCAAAGGCACAAAAAATGTGGAATTAGGAATTGAAGCTCAGATAGTATTGATTTGTTTAGATATTTAGATTTAGAAAGGGTGGAAAATGATGATGATAGAAGATCCACAACTATTGAAGCGTTTATGGGAAATAACTATGTTAGTTGGTATTGAACAAAATATAATTCAATAACTCTTAGTATAGATGAGTTAGAGTATATTTATTCCAGTCAAGGTGTTACTCATCTCATGTGGATGAAAACACAATATGAAGATTTACTTGTGGAAGTGATGTTTCTTATGCTCTTGGGTTTTTACTATCAAAGAAAAATCAATCTCAATAAGAATACAGTTAAAATTTATCAATGAAATAATATTTATATCAAATATAATTTCATCAAAGTGCACGTAAAGAAGAATGTATTCAACTAGAATAGGTTTCAACCTTAGAATATGTGGCTTACATTTTCACAAAACCATTACAAAAGGAATCAAATTTAGATTGAGGTTGATCATGGTCGTCCAAAATCTATCTCATCAAGGATAATTATGTGATTATTTCCCCCCTCTAATATTACATTTGGATTGTTTCTTCATTGGGGGGGGGATTATTGTTTCCTAAATTAATCCATGTAATTCATGTAACTGGGGGAGTTGTGGGTATTATAAGAATTCATAATTTTTAGTGTGTGAGAAATTATAAATGTATGTTGGAGTGGTTATATTAATGGTTTTTTTATGCCGAGGTGTTTGAAGAAGAGATGAATAATAAATATGAATATGCTATCATAATTACTACATTTGGACAACATGGTATTGCTATCAATGAATATTTTCTCCAATATTGAGTATGCTCACATAAGATTAGAATTTTTTATACTAATCCATTTCATGAGGATTCTATGTTCAGTGATTTATTAAAATATTGTTGAAAAAAATTCTAAATGTGGAGACTATTAGGACCAAGATGATAATGAAGTTGTTCTAATTTTTCTTTTATTATGATGGTTTGTTCTAAAAGAAGGAAGTCACGTCACATTGTTTCTTGTGAAATTTGGACTCTTGGTATTGATAAAAATCAAACTCATGGGATTGATAAAAATCAGACTCATGGTATTGAATATGACTCATAGTATTTATTAAAATTTTACACGTTATGGGAAAATAATCAGTCTCACTATGATATTTTATCATAATGAGAAGAAGATATCTTGAAAAAAGTGTTTGTTTTTCTAGGGAATCAGGGTCAGCATGGAAACAATGTTTTAAATGTGATGACACTTTGTAGAAATTTATTTCAAATAAATCATAAGTTGAATTTTGAAATTTTGATTCAATATTGACAGAATATTAAGGGATTGAATGTCAATGTGGTGATGATTTAAAAGAAGGTGCAGTTTTAAATGGAGGTGTTTTTTTAAAATGTGGTGTTATTTTAAAAATTAGTGTAAATTAGAATAGCGGTGTCGATTGAAATAGTAGGGCTGAATTATTATTGTACTTTTTTCCAAAAAACACATTCTTAAAGATCTATATCAGTATAATTGTACCAGGAATGATTTAAATAGTCTGTTGAATAATTTTTTGAGGGGGATCTTCACATTCAAATACAATATTTTGACTAAAATTTGCCTAAAAATTGTAATTGGTCTGAACTATTCAAATCAGACCCATCAATTGATATATTTTTAACATTTGAATTTGGAATTATGGAGAAGAAGAGTCAAATATTTAATAAGTTTTTATTAGAATCAAGAAGCATTTAAAATTAATAATTACTCTGATATTTAAGCGGAAAATGCATTTTGCGTGAATTTAGGTGAGATGGAAGGATTTTGGGATTCTTACCCCAACCTATTTTGGGTCACCTATAGAAGGCTGAAAAATTACATTGTACTTGACTGATGACAAAGTACTGTTCATCATAGTAGAGAGAGAATCTCTATTTTTCAGTGTGAGAAATAATTCTTTGTATTTATCTTTTGTTGACAAAGTCTTGGCGTAGATGTAATATTTTTATTTGGCCGATCATTGTATCATGATGAATTAATTAGCTTCAAATTTTTTGAATAAGGTACTTCCGTATTGAGGATTTATGGACTAAGGAAGCTGTATTAAAGTGGTAATCATTCATTATTATTATATTCTATCATAGGACTAGATTGGGAGAATCATAATTGAAAAAATAAAACTAGGAAAATTGGACCAAGAAAAATAAAATTGAGATTCATGCAACAATGTCTGGGAGGTTGTTTCCTATTTTTTGAGTAATGAATTGAAGAAATGTATTTCAATTGAATACACTTTTTGTAATGAAAATAAGTGCTTGTAACATGATTTGTTATATAAAAATTGTAGTACCCTATCTATGCTTGGAGGGTGCACATGCACTAGTGGGATTGTTTCATATGTCTACACATGTTAAAAGGGGAAACCATACACCATGTAATCCATGGAATGATTTCTAGTGTATTTTATTACATTGAATCATTTCCAAACCTTACCAAGGACATATCAGTTCTTATGTAATTGTGAACCTTTCAAATCTTTGTGTTCTAGTGGATGGGTATTGGATTTGTTTTCAATAATGAATTTAAATCTCTAATAGTTGGTGAAGTTTGTTTCAGTTGAAAAGATGCATAAAAGAAAAAGAGTGTCACTAGTTCCCCCCTCATCCTATCAGTGATACTACCCATTGAATGGGGACTTTCCAGAGTAGTGACCATAGTATAAGGGGGAAGACATCAATATTAGGGACCTGGATGTGAAATAAATTTTATGATGAGGTCCCATGACAATTTTTCGTATGATTCGGGGCTCACGGGATGGGTCTAGTCAATATAGAGACAAGAGATGATACTCTTGTGATGGTAAGGGACATCTTCCATGAAATTTTCCAAACCATCATACAATAGACAGAGATTCCATGATTGATCCATTAAGTCAGAGGCAATAGAAAGATAAAATAGGTCTATGGGGAGGTAGATTTGGATGTGGAGACAAAGGAGAAGCTGAAGGTGGTAGATGATTTTACTTGTTATCACCACCACCCTAGGGGGTCCATGCCAGACTTAGGGAGCTGGATGATAGGGATGGGGGCAGCTACAGGTGATTAAGGCACTAGAGGCTCTAGGGAAGATATGAGGTATGATCTATGAATTTTAATCCTTATCTCCATTTATCGTAGACATCGTTTCAAATCATTTAATTCTTTCATCATATTTGTTTTGAGACTTATAGATTCTGCTTGAACCCTTGTCTTAGCCCTTGTGCTTGGAGACTTCTATTGGATGTGACTCAACAATCACAAACATGTGATGACTATCTGACCTGACTCTTAGAGGTGAGAGTTTATGTCAGGATCTTTCAATATTAGAGATGATGGATTATGATGTAATTTTAGAGATGGGCTGGTTATCTATAGTTTAAGAGAGAATAAACTATTCTAGATAAAGGATGTGGTTTAACAATAGTGATGGGAAAATGTTTTCCTTTTTCAGTGAAAAGGAAACTCAGATAGTGTAAGATATACTCATGAATAGGAGTTTTCATATGACTAATTATAATTTTTTCAGGAACGAACATGGGTGTATTAGATGTTACGAGTTTTTTGTTTCTTTCAGTGGAAGTAGAGTATGCAGATGTCTTTCTTGAGGATGTTTATAGCTTACCTCCCTACATAGGGATAACCATTTGGAATGATCTATTCCTGAGGATAAAACAAATTTCTATTTTAGCATATCAGTTGTCTCATACATAGATTCAAAATATGGGGGTCAAGTAGTAGGACATGAAGTTGTGGGGTGATATTTGTCCAAGTGTTTAACCCTGTCCATCCCCAATTTTTTAAACATGAACAAGGATGGGAATTTAAGGCAAGGTGTGTTCTACCATCACTTGAACCATGTGTATGTGAAGAAAAATTATTAATTAAGGATGATTGTTGATCTCTTTGATTAGTTTAAGGGGTCACGATGGTTATTGAAGGTTGAAATTGGTTAGGACTATCACCAGTTGTGATTAAGTGATGAGGATGCTCCAAAAATTGAATTCAGATGTCTTTACAGTCACTACGATTGCTTATTGATTCCCTCAGGAAAGATAAAAACCCTAGAAGTGTTCTTGAGACTCATGAACTATATCATTCATCCATTCTTAGATTAGTTCATGGTGGTCTTCATTGATTATATCCATGTGTACACAGTATCAATGGAGGATCACGTGAGATAGTTAAGGGTGGTTTTGGATGTACTTTGAGAGCACCATATTTACAAGATTTTCTCCAACTGTCAATTTTGGATTTAGTATATTTACCATATAGGATACATTTTCTTAGTATAGGGAGTGGAAGTGGACCCATCCAAGGTTGAGGTTGTGTTATATTTGGAGGCACGCATGAGTTTGATGGAGGTGTAGAGATTACTTGGTTTGGAAGGCTATTACAAGAGATTCATTACTAATTTCTATAGTGTATGAGCACCCATGAAATAGTTGACCCAAAATTAGAATCATTTCTTATTGAAATTTAGGTGACAATAATATTTTCAAATGTGGAAGGAGATATTGAAAATCACTCCCATCTTGTGATTTCTAGAGGAGGGTTTTGAGTATGTTGTGTTATGCGATGCATTAGGAACCATACATGATTTTGTTCTAATACCGAGTCATGCAGTTATTTATTATGGATTATGTCATTTGAGACCACATGAGATAAACTACGATAACCACAATATTGAGTTAGCATCAATAGTCTATGAACTAATGATGTTGTGACACTAAATAATGGTAGAGTGGTTTATCATATATTGTGACCACAAGAGTCTCAAGTATATATTCTCTCAGAAATATCTTAACATAATACCGAGTTGATGAATAACATTTCACCAAGATTATAACTTTCATATTTTATATAATCCTAAAAAGGGGAACATTTTAGAAGAATATATCAGTAGGACATCTTATTCACAATTGTAGTATTATGTGTGAGATTAGTTGGCCCCATTTTAGTTATCCATTGTGGATGGAGATTAAACATATTATCTCTAGTTGATGGTTGTTATTCATCTAAACTTATAGAAATTCCTGGAGGCATGGCTTGGGGATAGATACTATGCGAGCCTATGATCTTAGATATCCAATGACAATTCTCCTGATGTATTTTATATAGGTGGAGATAATATAATCTTTATAGGATTAATGATGGTTACATTGATATTACAGGTGGAGGTTCTAATAGAGTTTTATACATATACTTTAATTTTATATCTCGGTGTTGGTAATATATACCAGGAACTCCAATGACAGTTTTGGTGTCTTGGGATGAAGAAGGGAGTTAAATAGTTTATATCTCAATGCCTTACCTGTCAACAAGTGAAGGATGAACACCCAGCTTATATGGGTTTAGCTCAACCTCTTAAGGTTACAATGTGAAAGTGGGAGGGGATATCCATATAATTAATGATGGTATTACCATGTACTTCTAGGGAATATGGTTTCATCTATGTGACTGTATAATGACTCGCCTTGTCATCCCACTAACAACCTATATGAGACATGATGTCTATAATGATTTTGAGACACTACTATATGTAGAACATTGGTCATCTCCATGGAGTTTCATCGATGATTGTAAATGTAATGTTGGATTCATATACTGGTAATAGAAGGTAATGTAAGAGTTGATTTAGACTGAGTTCCAATTGAGAACTACATTTCCCCCCTAGAATTATGGAATGACTAAGTGGACCATTCATGTTTTTGAGGAAATGCATGAGCATTCATGTTGGAATTTTTCCATAGCTGGGAGGATCACCTACATATGGTAAAGTTTGTGTACATCAATAGATACTATTCCACCATTGGTTTGTCACCATTATAGTATTTTTATGGGAAACCCAATAGTTCACCACTTTTATTGATTAACCCAGGGGATCTAGAACAATGGGCCTAGGGATGGTTTTAACTACTACTGAGAAGGTGTAGATCATCCAAAAGTATATAAGGACTACAAATAGTCATCCAAAGTCTTATGAAGATAAATGAAAAAGGCAATTGGATTTTGAGGAGGGAAACCATGTGTTACTACGAGTTTCACATCAATAAGTATTACAGAGATTTATCTAGGGAGGAAGGATATTTCAATGATATAATGACCCTTTAAATATAATATGTAGAGTTGTTAAGGTGGCATAACACTTAGCTCTATCGCATAAGTTAGACTGGGTACAAAATGATTTAAACACACTGTAGCTGAGGAGGTATGTTCATAACCTATGACATTTTATTGACTTTTAAAGGTAGAAATCATGGATTGGGATACCTATTCTGAGTACCCAGAAGAGATTGGGGACCAATATAAGATGATCCATTAGGAGAATGCGATTTCATTAGCATGTCTGTTGTGATAGCATTGTAATCTACAAGATAACAATTCTGAGTGGGAGGCTCAGTTTCATGCTCAATACCCACATCTATTTGAGTTTCCCATATTTTAGTAGATGGGGGTTTAAATAACTAGGGTTTGGAGAATGTAATGACTCATTTTTTCACGTATTATTTTTGGATAATTTATGGAATATTTTTGAGACTCAGCAATGAGACAACGTGCGATTCTGAGGTCTGGTATTCCTGGAATAAATATATATAATATATAAATAGAACAAACATGAAATTTTATATAAAAGTTATAATAATATATAAAAAGTATATTTGATCAGAAATTTGATAGCAACATTAAGATCAGAATGTAGGTTTTTCATTTGCAAGGGCATACATTTATCAACACATAGAATTTTGGAAATATTCTTCATTGTCCAAAAACTGAATTAAATAATAAAATGAAATTAAATTATTTTTTTATTGACATAGGGACCTAAATTAATCTCTATGAATATGGTTTGGTGAGAATTCTAGGGTTAGCCTCATAACCCTAAAGATATTAGAGAACCCTTGGAGAGAGCGTTGGACGATCTCTCTCATGAAAACAGAAAATGAAGTGATGATCTATGATCTGTGTGCATTGTTATTCATGGTTCACACTAATGGAAAGGATGTAGGATTATTCCTTATTGGTGATTGATCAATATTGAGGTAGGACATTTTTGTTGTTGGAATCATTCCCTATTATTTTATTTTGATGATTAACACAAATCTACCAACCCAAAAATTGATATGCGGATCCGGAATATTACAGGATGGGTTAGATTCATTGGGTAATTGGGATTAATTATTTAATATTATCTATTATATACTCATTAAACATTATAACAACCATAACTCTAGATCAATAGAGACATAAAACGAGGTCCTTTCATTATGATTTTCTTTCTTATTTTCTCCCGTGACTCTACATTCATCATGGGCATCAAGAATTTAGTTTGTTGTTAGACATACACTATAGAATCAATGATTTCACACACATTTAATGGTGAAATGATTCAATATTTTATATATGATCTTATCACAACATGATAGAGGTGTGAAAATGAGGGAGGAAATATGATTATAACAGATTGGAAACATCATGTTTTGGATGGTGTGTGTGATGGGGATAGGGGTGAATGGAAACTGATTTGAATACAAATAAAATAGTTAGAAAATAGAGAAAGGTGGTGGAAACAATTGGTCATACCAGATGAACCACTATAGGCAAGAATAATGGTTAGTTTTGGTTGTAGAGGAGTGGATGAATCCATGTGGGGAAGAACAGAAGGGTTATAGAAACACCGATCTATAGAGAGTGTAATTCAAGATAAAACGATATATGCGAACTATGTGTTGCAGCTAGAGATTCAGTGTGATATTAAGGATCACATGTCGTTTATCCCCTATTTCACTATAGGTGGTGACATCTCTACTGTATATATGTGTATCTTGAGGGGTACATGGACATGATCTAGAGCACAAGGAGATTGGCACACCATGTAATCCTGCACTAACACATCCACCTAGAATGTACATAGGACAATCCCTATATTGGTACATGATAATAAGTACATGGGATGATTGAAATCATATACCTAAAAACAGACCTAAAAACAAGATGTCTATATCTGTAGAAATTTGGTCTGAAGGGACACGATGTGTACCCATACGAAGAATAGTGTAATTTTTATGTTTTGGATTGGATCTGTTGTCCTCTGTATCTTAGACACATTTTGTTTGGATGAGTTCCCCATATCCATTCCATAAGGGTTTAAATGGAATCAAATCATACACATAGAAAAATGACCCCTTTATTAGGATTTCATGGATAGAGTTGTTGGAATCCTTCTGTGATAACTAGTGTGAGATCATCTGCCATCTTCTTTCCCTTAGTGGCGTTCATGGTATTGTAATTCCCATCACTATATGGGCTTCAATCCTCTAATTAACTGGTTAATGTAGATTTATTTTCTTGGTATATACCATGGACTTGGGAGTGATGCTCATCTATGTAACATATCTCTTCAGATATCAAGTGTATGTTTCTAATGGAGAGACTCAATGCGACCTACCTCCCGGATGGATGTAACTAAATCTACCACACTCTAGGAGTGTGTTCTCATATTTGAGTACTATATCAGAATTTCATCTTGGAATTTGAAGATGGAATTACATTAGTGACTATTCCTTTGAGTTTTTCTTTAATTTTTGATTATATATTTATATTATTGTTATACTCATTATAAACATATAACTCTCTAGAGTTGATTTTTATTAATTTTCATTATGCTTTGTGGTTCCAGGATGTCCAACTGAGTATTTTTATACTCACCCTTATATAGGTATTCCCACACATGTCTCGTCATTTATAGAAGATAAACCCTTTGATACAATCCTAGATCCACTAGGACTAAAAAATAAAATGTGATACTGAACAAACCAAGGTGTGTTTCTATGGTATCTTGAGATCGGTACCGATTTTACATCCATGTTTGACATGTTTCTAGATTCTTTTTGGATGACATGTATATAGCCCGGTTTACATTCATTTACTTCATGTTCTACCCTAGTAGTGGGATTCGATGTACACATGCATGTATTATTTTAGTTGTTTTTGAATTTACAAATTGTATACTCTGGGATATGTGTTTTTTATTTGTAAGTACACATTCTAAGGCCTCCCATATTACTGATATGCCCAATAGATGCTAATAACCAGAACATGGAATATTGGAGATGTGATTAGGGATTTTCTACATTATTCCCATTGGGATGGGTGATGATTCTTAAATAATAATATTATTGTATGTTAGTAAAAAAATAGTGAATGGTTTACAGTTCTCAAAATTATATATTATATTTTTGAAAAATTATTAAAATATCATCTTTCATCACCAAAACTGCCGAAATAAGTTGACATTGATTCTATTCTAACACAAAAAACCTAAAAACATATATAATTCAATAATATCACTATAAATGAATATATTTTAAATATTCATGTATATTAAACAATATAGGAATGATGCATGTTTTTTAATATTTCATAGTGAAATTGATATAAAAAATCATGAGTGAAAGAAATAATATTACAAAGAGCAGATGGTACAGATATGCTATAAATAACTAATATATTAACAATAATTGATCATAAATGATGAAAATAAAAGTACTATTAATGATTAATGTTATTTAATGGAATATTAATATAGTTTTCATTGCTAATAATGATGTTAGATTGAATTTGATTATGTGTGGAAACTTGGTATGGATTTTTTCCAACTTATATTAATTGAATTGGGTTACAAGATTTCTTATTTCACTATATTGTTCATTGTTTGATTTATTTTATATAATGAAATATATATGAGTTATTTCATCCTTGTTTTCTATGTTTTATAGTTCTTCCTTATAACATCATTTTAAAAATATTATTACTTAATGGATTATGTTACTTTTAAGCATTATTTGTGTATACTTTCAATTCAATGAGACATGTTTGATACTGGGGGCCAAAATTTGTTTTATTTGGTGTATTAACAACACTATATACATTATGTGTAGTGGATATGTCTTGTTTTATGATCTTTTAATGTCAATTTTATAGTAAAACTAATATTCTCTTTTAGTTATTAAGTAACCATTTCCATAGGGTTTCCCTCTCTAATCTCATTTTCAAATCAGGTTTTTATTTATAATCCATTAAGGGAATTTATATACTCTTTATTTTTAAATTTACCTATAATTTTCATCTACATTTATTATTTTTTATAATTTCATCGAAACAATGACAATTTAATTTTTACCCTTGACTCATTAGTTACATATTGTAAGGAAATATTACCTAAATATTTCTATCAGTTAAAATCCTCATTTTCAATGAATGTGTTTATTAGATTCTTTAATAATGTTCTTATATAATCCTCAGTAATTTATTAAGGTCGTTTGTTAATTTTACCTTATTTAATATTTTTAATTAAATAGTTAACATTTTTTATATGGTGTATTTTCATTAATGTTTAAAGAGAATATATTTTGATGTTTTCAACATAAACACATATTTATGTCATTTTTTTCTTTTTCTATGTAATGTGATACCTAATATTTTTTGTTATAAAAAATAAATATTTATTACATTTTCCTTATAAAATAATTATATACAATTTCTTTTAAAAAAATATCAAACACATTTTTTATTAACATAGCGATTCAACTGATTCTCATAAAAATGTATTTTTCATCTCTATGAACATAACTTAACATATTTTATTCCTGATCAAAGATAAACTTCAAATGATACCTGCATCATTATTTCTCATTGTGGCCAATGAAATGTTATATTCAGTAATAGGAGTGATCCATCAATATGTTTTTCATCGTTAATAATCCACTTTAAAAAGAAATAACTTTTCATTAAATGTCATTCCTTTTTGAATACCAAGTTTTCCAATTAATTGATTGAAGGATTTTCAACTAGATGTTATTCTTCGACTGATTAATGAAATTATTAAACAAACCATATAACCTATATCTATATATTGTAAATACTATACACCTCATAAAATGGAATGCACCCAGAATATTTTTTGATTCTTTGGTTACCCATTTATATTATAGGATATTTTCATGTTTATTGATGGAATTATGAATTTCTTCCTTATATAATTACATTTTAAAGTTTTATAAAATCCAAATCTATTCTTTTATTATTTATGATATGATGATAATTTATTTTTTCTCGCACACATATGTTCTTATAATGATGTGTGTAGAGATATACCACCCCCAAATGTATATAATAAAGTTTGATAACTCATGAGATACCAAGGGATGAACATAATGAGTTTGATTATAGAGGTTCATGTATACTGAGTTTTCCAACATTTTAATGAACGAACATAATGATTTTGTTCTAAAATGTTTGGGAATAAGGAGTCTTATCATAACATTCCTATGCTTATTATTATGACCATTTATAAGTCTATTTCGTTATTATGATTTGTTAAATTATATTTTATGCCCATTTTCTATAATATTATACACTTTTAAGATATTCTATGCTTTATTACATGTTTTATAATCAATGCCATATTTGTTCTAGCTTTCTTATATATATGGATTATACCCATATGCTCATATTATTCTCATATATGATCATTTATTGTTATCTCTTATTATTACCCTTACTAAAAATTTGTTCTCACCCCATTATTATGTTTTCATGTCCATTGGTTATGAAGTTGGTTGTAAATTATGAGAATTCTATAAGGAATTATTGGGTAGATGAATAATGAAGATATATTCAAAAACATCCTAAATTTTTTTTATTTATATATTTCTCAAATATAGTGAACATTTTATTACATAGATAGTTATATTTTTTTGAGATCTAATTTTTAAATAATTGAATAATATTGGTGTTTACCTTGGGATATCTCACCATATATTAAGGCTAATATTTAAAAAACTATTTTTGGCACTGAACCTGATAATTTGGGTCTAGGGTTCTATATTTAGTATTACATAAGGGTTTAGTTATTTTTAAATATTATTTTATATCTTTTGAATATTAATATATGAGAAATTTTGTTAAAAAACAAGGGATAATTATATTTATATGATAAGATTTGGAGATTTTATTTAAATTAATAATTGTTTATGGAAATAACATCCCTATATTGATACTAAAAGTGGATAAATTATATGAAAAAATTTATGTGGGGTAGTTTCCCTTAAGGGGGGATATTGGTAATTAACTGAATAATCACCAAGTACATGACAATTAGGCAGAATTGTAGACCTCTTTTGACACACTCTGAGGATTTTCAATGGATTATTCATATTCTCATAAATTTAACATTATGAAGGATTTTTTATGATGTTAATAAACTATATTAGAGAAACAAATAGAACAATTACCTTGGATAACTATGAATTGAATAATGGTAGTCATTGGTTACGCCAAAACAGACATAGGTTAAACATAAAGGTGGAATTGGGGATTAAATATTTAAGTTGATGTTTTCATATTAATATATTTGATATTATCAAAACAATTTTGATTTTAGTTCATTTTTGTGAAAGGGATCATGAAAATAAAGATAAAAATGTACATATATAAAAATCACTATGTCTAATAAGTGAATAAATAAACATACTAAAATTGTTTTGAATCCTAGTACATTCTCGTTACTATAGAAAAAGAATGTTTCCCTGTATTTCCCAAGTTAGTGAGGTTTATATCTTCAAATAAATTAAATCTTGATACTCATACCTATTTTTATTAGTGAGAGATATTTATTAATGATATTACGATTTAATATAAAATTATTGAAGATTATGTGAAACATCTATGGATTGTTCTTAATTAGTTATTTACGGTTTAGAAACAAATATATAATGGTTTAAAAACCATGAATAATGATTTTATAGAAAGGTTATTTTTTAGTGGATAAATATTAAAGAATAAATAAATAAGGAATAAATACCTATTATGATTAATATAAAATTGATGTAGAAATAATAAAGTGTTTTTTGTTTTTTTAAATCATGTTAGAAAGTATTGGATCAATTGTATTGACAGTCAATTTGATGAAAAATAGAATCACGATATTTTTTGTGACATCACATAAATTTTGGGATTACGAATCATATATTATATTTATTAGTTAAATCCATTTTAGAGTTAATGATATAGTTATTTTTTAGAATTATATATGATTTAACTACGGTTTGATGCCTAGGAAATTCAAGTTATCCTGGAAAATATGACTAAGGTATACACATACTTATGTAAATGGGTGACTATGGTTGAACAAGATATGTATCATGATCTAACCTTATGTATTAAGGAATATGTATGATTAGTAATTATATATTGATTTAGTATTGTTTCAATAATGTCTTTATACATCTTTATTAGTAATAAATAATTAAAATTTAAGGAGAGAACTAATTTAGGAGGGGTAGAATGTTATGCCCCATGATTTTACTATATATTCTATTTTAAAAACCTAACATGTTCATTAGAATTTTATATATATAAACGGAACTAAAATGGTCATCAACACAATATATTAATATCATTATGAAAATTATACGGGTAATAAAAATAATAGCACATAAAAATATCAATCAATTAGAAACACATATATATATGAAAATTAATATAATTATGAAGGATTATTTTTCAAATAAATGTTATTTAATTTTTTTATTTTATCATAATAATTTAATTTTGTAAATATTATTATTTTGTTATAAATTATTAATAATATATATTTGCATTATTTAAATTATAAATTGGTATAAAATAATATTATAAACAACTAATGTCTAAAAAGATCATTTTCAATTAAAGTAGTTATCTTTTTATTGTATATTTTCATTAAAAATATAAATTTATAATTTTTTATTTATAATTTAATAAAATTAAAAATCATTTTTAACTTTATAATATTAAAATTTTCATAGCATGTTTTTTTTCCAAAATAATTTATAATTTTCAAATCGTTAAAATACCAATTTTACAAAAATCTAACACCATTATAACATTTCATTAATGAAATAGTGAATTAATTCTTAAGAAAATAATTTTCTATACATAATTTAAATATACGATGTTGAGTTTATAAAACACATGGATAACATTTTTGAATCATAAGAAAAATTTTACTCTATAAAATTTTTTTCAGTTATATTAAAAATTATTTTTAATCACTTGTCGAAATTAAATATAAAAAATGGATTTCATATTTTAGATCAAAATTTCAGAATATATAAAAATATAAATGTAATTTTTAGTCATAAATATAACACAATTATGATAAAATATAATTACTGCAATAATGATGAAACACATATTCTTAAAGAAATATTTTTTTACTATTAGGTAATTATTATATAATCAATTAAATTTTTATAATTATAAAATTAATATTATATGATTTTTAATTAAATATATATACATATTAACCCAAAATTTATTATTAATAAATACTAAATAACATTAGGAAAAGTTAATGAACAAGAAATCACATTTCTATAAAAAAGTATTTTTTATACAGTATCAGTATTATTTTGAGACTTAATTTTTTAATGTTTTTGTATTTAATTGGATTTAATATTTAATAAATTACTATTTATTAGATAAAAAATTTATAGACTGGCTTATTTTATAATTTTATTAAATTATATATTATTGGGGTGAAAACTAGTTACTATAATAAAATGAAAGAGTTAAAGTAAAAAAATTCTAAAAATTAATGTCCTATAAACATGTTTAAAAAATCAATAGAGATTCATGGATAAGTATTTAGAGAAATAATATTACCCAAAATACACAATTTATTACATGTGGAGCCATTTACTCATTAATAGTGGTTTTTTATTTTTTTAAATAATGTATAATACAAAAAGTTTCTTTTTTCACATATACAAGCATACCAGGTCATCCTTTTCAATAATACACTTTTCCGTGGAAATATATATTGAATACTAACCTATGATCCTATAATTAATGTCCCTTGAATATATTTATGCTTCTTTTCACTGAATGTTTCAAAAATCCCTTTATTTATTGGGATACTTTCTAGAGAATATCCAGGTACCCAATGTGAGTGATGCTTAGTCCTTTAGTTTTCCTTCAGAAATTTTCTCTTCCAAACCTATCAAAAAAATTATTAATATTGTTACCATAGTATCATTATTAAACTAATTTTTTATTATTTTAATTTATTAATCATTATTTATTCCTTCACGTCCTCCAGAAAAGAAAAATAACATTTATCGTAACTACATACGAACAATCGACTCCACAAAATGTCAATGTTAGGTTTTGATCACCACCACTCAAAGATGGCTTTAATGATGGTATTAATTTATTAATATGTTATATATAATGTATTTATAAATATAAAATTCAATTTATTATCTACTCTCATCCCCTCTTATACATTGAGTAATGATGGTGTTAACCGTTCGTACGTGCTAACTACCACCACCACAAAGTAATTTTTTTTGTTTTTGATATTTGTATTAATTGTTTCTGTAAACCACATAAATTTATGTCATCCAATTGAATAAATATAAATAATAAAATTATTTTTCTATGATAAGGATATTAGACACTTTATTATAGATACTCACCCATCAATTTATAGTGTGTTCATGTTTGAGTCGGTTTAACCGCATATTTGAATGGCGCTATAAAAATAAATTGGAGACGAATATGGGACCTTAAATAAAATTATTAAAAAAATTAATAAATAAAATAATTATTTTTTATAGTTATTAAGACCTTATATTATTTATTTATGTAGTTATTTAAATATTATATTTTTTTTCTAAAACTACTAAAATATGTCAACATTGATTCTATGTTCAAGAAAACTAAATAAAAAAATTATGGAATAATATAAGATATTTTTATTTCAGTATGAGATATATATTATAGTACCCTAGATAATCTAGGAATTATTAACTTGGTGTCAAATAATGGATACTAAAATCCACATCATATAGAATCCAAAAAACAATTAAATTTATTAACCCCCAATGGTGAAAATATGTTATAAATAAAGAATATATTCATAGTATGTGTCCATAAATAAAGTTAATAAATATTAAGTTATATGAATAAGGTTATAGATTTAAATATTAAGATACTTATTTTTGTTTTATATGAGGTCAGATCACATTAAATTATATAGGTAAATAAGGTATCTGGATTTACTAAATCAATTTCATTTCATTAAATTACATGATTTCTAATTGAACTCTATTATTCCATGTTTGGTATATTCAACCTGTGAAAAACTATATGAAATATTTCCAAAATCAATTGGTTTTTTAATATTTTTAATTATAACCTCATATTCTAAAAATTATTACTATAGTGAATAAGTTACTTGTAAGGGTTATTTGTATATATTTGCAATTCTATGAGACTTTTTTGATATTTTGTACATCATTTAATTTATATGAAATGTTCACTACCCTAATGAAATTATCTGTAATGAATATATTTAATTCCAGGATTTTTGAATGTTAATTTCATGGTAACCCTCTTATGTTATTCAATTATTATGTTATCATTTCACAATTTTTTTTATCTAATTTAAATTTCAAATTGAGGGGGTTTTCAAAATATAATCCATATAGGGAATTTGAATATTTATTTAAAAAACACACCATCATTTTTATATCTAATATTTTTTTTTCTGGGATTTATGTATCTTCAAACTATTTAATTTCTACCCTTTGCTGAGTATTTACCCATTGTAAAGAAACTATACCTACCTCTTATTTTTTGTTTAGATTCTACCTCTTCCTTGATCACATTCATTATATGATAATAATAGATTCCTTATTTATTCCTTTGGAATTTATTAACTTCATTTCTTACAGTACTACACTTATTTAAATGTTTTAATGTAATTTTTTGGATTTTTCATATGGTTGGTTTTTTAAATGTATGAAAATATTATCTTTTACCATTTTTTATGCCAGCACACATTTATACCATTTTTAACTTTTTATATGAAACTTTCTACTAATGTTATAATGTTTTAAAAATTAAATTACTATTCTCTCTATTTTATAAAATATTTCAATTTAAATATTTGTTTCCAAAAATGGTCAAGAATATTTCATATTTCTAAATTGAAACTCATAATGCACCTAAATATGTTTTCTTATAATTAAATATCCTTAGACATATTTTATACCTGATCAAATATGTTATTCTCATGATACCATACACCTTCATTCTTATGATGTCTTATAAAATGTTTTTATATATCAGAGTAGTTATCTATCATTTCTTTTTCCCCTCCTAACCATCGTCTATAAAAATACATAACATTTATTCAAGTGTGTTTCCTTTGTGACTATATTGTTTTATATTCATTGATGAAAGGGTGTTAACCTAGATTTAATTCATTCATTTATTAGGAAAATTATTTTTTAAATCATATACCATTTATCTATATAGTGTAAATAATATATAATTCATTTAATAATATCTACCTAGATTATTATTTTGTAACATTGGAAAAATAATTTATATTTCACATGTTTATTATCTTTGTTGATGAAATTGTGAATGATTTCCTTATATGATTATATTTTAAAGGGATATAATCCCATTTTCAATCTCTGAATATTTATGATACAATTATGATAGATTTTTTGGGGCATGAATATATATGGTTGATGAAAATTTGGAGTCTCATATCACACTATAATGAATATTTAAATTTTGATATCACATGAGACAGTTAGGGATGTACATAATGAGTTTCTTCCCAATTGTGTGGGAATAATGAGTTTCCTCACTTTTTAATTCATGTATATTAAGATTTTATCATAAAGGTGTGGGAATTATGATTCAATTAAAAAGGTTCTTGTGATTATTAATATTCCGTAATTATAATATAATTTCTCTTTCAAGATATTTTATAATGCAGGATTATGTATATTTTCCAGGTTATTTCACAATTTTATGTTATTTAATGCCTTTTCCATGCTTTACGATCTATTATTTTTTGGGTATTACTTTCTAATGTTTCCGGATTATATTTATATGTTCATCTTATAATATTATGCTCACTTATGATATTTTATTGTTTAATGAAAATATACCTGTATAAAGAATTTGATCTCACCCATTTCTTATGTTTCCATTTCACTAATTTATTAAGATTATTGTAATTTATCAGATGATTATAAGGGAGTCCTATGTGGACAAGTTATAGAGAGATATTCATGATTATTGGAAAATAATTTTCTATGTAGCTAGTAATCAAAGACACTAAACCATCTATTTCTGGGATTACGAGATTATTTTGATATGTAATGATTAAATTATTGAATAAATTATATGTTTACCTTTGTACATGTAACCTGGTATCAATGATCATTTTTAAAGAAAGTGTTTTTATCATCAGACCCATGAGTGCAGGTATGGGGCTCTATAGTTTCCATGAGAGTTGGTTTTAGATATTTTTAAATAATTGGTTTTTTCTTTCGGATATGAGGATAAGTGAACTTTAGTGAAAACTATAGGGATAATTATAAATATAGGATAAAATACATAATTTTTTGTAATTTAAAAATTTATGATTGTTAAGGGAATAAGATTCCTATATAGATACTACAAGTTGATGCTGGATCAGATAAAAATGTACATAGGGGTAGTAACCTATAAGGGAATGAATTGGGTATTAAATAAATCTTCACCTAGTGCACAACAATGAGTATTGATTATACAACTAGTTTGAAAATCTTAGCATATTCTCTACGGATAATTCACAATATCATTAATGAACCATTATGAAATATTTCAGTATGATCATACCTAACATGGTTAGAGAACAAAATTGGATTTTGACCATGGATAACCAAGAATTGAGTAAAGATATTCACATGATTTACCAAAAATATCATAAGTTAAAAATGAATGTTTAATTGGGGATGAAATATTTGAATAGATTTTTTCATATTTGTATTTTATATATTTTAATAACCATTTTAGTTTTAGTAGTTTTTTGAAAAATATAAAAAAAATGAAGCTGAGAAAGGTGTGTATCTAGAATCCACAATTTCTTATAATGAATAATTGAGAGTAATTAAATGGTTTAGAATTTTAGTACATTATTATTATGATAGAAAATGTTAATTTTCTAGTATATCATATGGTAGTGAGGTTGATATTTTAAAAGAGATTAAATCTTGATACACTTAGCTATTATTATTAGTCGGTGGTATTTATCAATTATATTCATGTATATTATAAAATATTTGAGGAATATTTGAGGAATATAATAATTTTAATCAATTTTTTTTTAATATTTGGAAACATATATTATATGGTACCAATAACCTTAAAAAGTGAATTTTTTATAATTTTATAAATTGAGAGATAAAATTTGAAGAACACATTGTTGAGGGATATGTAAATCATATATATAATATACGTATGATTTTTATATAATAATGGGTTGATTGTTTTTCAAAAAAGGCTATAAAATATTGGTAAACTTTGGATTGATATTTTATTTGATGAAAAAGCGAGTCATTCAATTTTTAGTGAAGTTACCAAAATTTTGGGGTTTTGTACAAGTTATATAGAGTTTGATTTTAAGAACTATTTTTTGACTCCATTTTAGGGCTAATGATTGAGATTTTTTTCACTAGAATATTTAATTTTTGTTATGGCTTTATATCGTGGAAATTTAGGTTTTTGTGGAATATATGATTAGGGTACACACATACTTGGGTATTTGGGAAATTAATGTTGAAAATGATATGTATATAGATCAATAGGTTATTAATAATGAATATAACTCAATATAAAATATTTATTGATTGAAAGTCATGTCAATAATGTGCTCTTATATTATTATTATAAATCGATGATTAAAACTATGAGGATGTAAGTAATTTAATAGGGGAGAATGTAATACCATAAGATTTTAAAATATATTTTTCCTTTATAACATTATTTTTTCAATATATTTTTCCAAATGAAACACAAAACTAAAATGTGTCATGAGGAATTAGATTAAAGATATTATGGAAATTATAAGTATAATAAAACAACTAATAAATATAAAGATAGTAATGAACTAAAAAACTTATATGGTGTTGCATATTTTATCCAATGAAATTGAGTTTATAAATATTATAATGATGATATATAATATATTTAGTATATATCAAAATTATTTAAATAATAAATTATTATGAAATAATATAATGAACATATAATGTATGAAAAGGCTATTTATCAATAAAATTGATATATCATTTTCTTTTTTTATTTTTATTAAATAGATAAATATATAAATTTTATAATTTTATTTAGATTAAATAATTATTATTTTTAGAATTTAATATGTAATGGAAATCTTAATATAAAATTTTTAAATGTTTCAAAATTAATTAATTTATTTGTGAATATTGAAAATTCCGATTTTAATAAAAAACTGTCACTTTAATGAAATTATCTTAATTAAATAATGACATAAAATTTATGAAACAACTTTCTTAAAAATAATTAAAAAATAATATATGTCTTTTATAAAATAAAAATTTAACATTTTGAAAATGTATGTAATATTTTAGAGGAAAAACTATTTTTAATCGCTTATATTGAAAATTAGTTTTCATCACTTATATAAATTATATCTTACCAAGTATATTTAATGATTTAGATCAAAATATTAAAATTATTTCATAATTTAAATTTCATTCATTATCATAAACATTAGACTATTAAGATTAATTTTTATTAATGAGATAATGATGAAATTGATATTTTTAATCTTTTGTTTTAGTAACATTATGTAATTTTTAACTAATAAATAAAATTAATATAACATAAAAAATGTCAGTAATTTTATTTTTAAATACATATATAAAAAATTGACATATATTTAATTGAAAATAAATAATAAATTTGGTTAGTAAACCTTAATGGATAAGAATCCATTGTTATAAAAAAATTGGTTTTTTATACATTATATGATTTAATTTAGAAATGTAGTTTTATTATAATTTTTGACATTACTTGGATTAAATGGAGACTTAATTAATATTTTTTTATTTTTTTAAGTATGGTTTTATTTATTTTCATTAAACAATAAATTATTTGTGTGAAAACCAGTTACCATAATAAAAACAAAAAAATGGTAAATGTAAAAAACTATGAATAAATAACATCAATGATGTATAAATACTATGTTGTTTTTTGCGAATTTATATACCTAATAATACCCCCAATTAATTATTAATAATTTTTTGATCATTTGTTCTCGAATAGTTTCATTCCATTATTAATAAATAATTGGTATTCACAAAAATGCATTTTCGTCAATTATAAAATGGGATCACTTCCACTCTTTCAATGCATCAATTACATATATAAAATTTCTTGAAACCCTACCCAAAATTGGTCTCCTATAATTACCTTAAATATTCTAAATCATTCTATGAATAGAATTTTCAATAATACTATTATTTCTATGGAGTTATTCAATTGAAATCCCATTTATCCAACGCGATTATTAATTTATCTTTAATTATTTCTTCATAATATATATCTTATAAACCTATCGAAAACCAAGTAATATAATTAAATATATATAATTATTATTAAATTATTGGGATAATAATAATTCATTCTATACTATCCACCTATAAATATTAATGAACATCTATCGTGTGTATATGGGGATTACCACCTCCACAAAACAACATCTTCAATTTCTTATTACACCACCTCAAGGATGGTTTAAATTATTGGATTAATAAATTAATATAATTAATATAATTTATATATGATAAAAAATAAAACTTTATTATCTACTCTCATATTATCTCATTAGTTGAGAAATGATGATGTTAATCGTGTTTACAAACAGACAACAGCATCCACAAAGTAAAATTTTTCCTCTTTCACATCTATTTTAAATATTTATTAAAAAACATTAAATATGAAAAATAAACAGAAAAAAAATCTAAATGATATCATCATGAAATTTTTATAATGATATTATCCACTTCATTAACCATACTCACTTATCAAGTTAGAGTGTGTCCTTGTTTGGGTCAGTTTAATGACCTACATGAACAAAATAATAAAACTATATCATGTATTAATATGAGGAAATATGTAATAATATTATTATATGTTACTATGAAAATAAATATCATTTTATGGTTCTCAAAATTTTATATTATGTATCTAAATTATTATTAAAGTTCCACCCTTTATCACTAAAACTACCAAAATAATCAAATATCAATTCAGTTTTGAAGAAACATAAAAAAGACATTTATGGAAATGATATATGATATTTGAAAATAAATATAAATTATCGATTGTTTTTCCATAAATAATCTATAAATGATTAAATTGGTTTCAAATAAGGGTACTAAAATTGACATCATAAAGTAAGCATGAATCAAAAAAATTATAACACCTAATGGAAGGAAAGGTATACAGAACTAATATATTGATAATAAATTATCATAAATGAAGTAAATAAAATGAAAATTATATAAATAAGTTTATGAAATTGAATACTAAATTTTTTTTTACATGAGGTTAGATCACATTCGATTAAGTATGGAAAAAATTTAATTGTTTTTACTTCCACAATTTTGTTTAATTTCTATAGTATCTTTCTAATTGAACTTTTTTGTTCCTTGTATGATTTATTATACATAATTAAATATATATAATCTATATATTACTTATTTTGGAGTATTAATATTATTCTTTATAACTTTTTTTCAAATTTACTTACATCAAGGATTATGTTTCTTTTAAGAGTTGTTTGCTTCTATTCTTCATTCTATGAGACATGTTTTGTATTTCACAGAACAATTTATTTTATATAGTGCATTCAATAACCAATATCCTTAATGTGTAATGAATATATTTCATTTCATTCTAATCCTCTAATAGGATTTTTATTCTTAAGTTACCAGCACCTTAAGGGTTTCTTATTCCATCTCAATTTAAAATTGATTTTATTTTTGAAAGATAATCCATCTTGTGAATTAAAATACTCTTTATTTATAAAATCTTGCAAATTTTATTCCACAATTATTATATAATTAGTGTTTTAAATTTCTTCTCATGATTATAATTTTTTTCTTTTTTTCATTATTTAACAATCATAAGGAATACTACCCAATCTCTTTTTTTCAATTTGGAATCATCCTCTTATAATATATTATTTGTTATATGCCTTTGATTATATCCTTATATTGGCCCTAGTAATCTAATAGTTAATTTTATTTTACTTTTACCTTTTATAAAATTTTGAGAAGAATTTTTAATGTTTTATTTATAGTTCATTTTCATTAAAGTGAAAAAATATTATCTTTTATCCTTTTTCATTTGATAAAATCAATAAACTATATTTGAATTAATATATAAAATTTTTTACCAATGTTTTCAGTTTTTGAAATATATATTATTATTCTCTTTTTTTAAAATATTTATATTTAAAAATATTTTTCTAAAAAGATTAATATTTCTTGGTATTTCCCAGAAGATTATTCTAATGATCCTAAAAATGTATTTTATATCTATGTCAATGTAATTTAAAATATTATATGCTTAATAAAAAAAATTATTCAAAATATACCATTAAAATTATTTCATAAGATTAATTATGAAATTTTATTTTATATCAAAGGAGTGATCGGTCATTTCCTATATATTTCCTAAACATCCTTTATTGATAGGCCTAAAATTTATTTTAATGTAAATCCTTTTTAACTACTTTTTATTCGATTTTTTTGATGGAATGTTGTTCACCTAGATTCCATATATGGACTAATTAGGTAAATAGTTGACACAATTTTATACCTATTGTCAATACAATGTAAATACCATAAACATCATTAAATGGTATATACCTATAATGTTATTTAATATCATTGGATAAATATTTATATTCAATGGTTTCATCATTTTAATGGATGGAATTATTAATATTTTCTTTATATGATTACTTTGTAAATGTATAATAAAATTATTGTTTTCCATATGTTCTTTATGATATGACGATGATTGGTGTTATATAGTACACATATGTATAGATGAAGATGAGTGGTACTATATCGCCATCCCATGCATTGGTTATGTTTGATTTCTAATGACATTGTAACGTATTGATTGAATATGTTTATTCATAAAGTAATGGGAATAAGGATTTTACTCACAATGTTATTATGATTATTATTATTCAACCTTTATAAGTATCTTTTCATTTTTGGATATGTTATTTGACATGTATAAGTCTATTATCTTAGAAATTTTATACTTTTATGTTATTCCATTATTTATTCCATGATTTATGATCAATTATTAATTGGGATTAACATTATTATATATATTAATACTACCTATATGCCCATCATATGTTAACTTATGATATTTTATTTTAATCACTTATGTTTTCAATTATAGAGAAATTGAGCTCACCCCTTTTTTCCCATTCATATAGGTTATGAAGATGAGTGTAATTTATGAGTGGTCTATAATGGAGTCATAAATGGAGAAATTATAGATAAATTTTTACATGATTCATAAAATAATATACTTATGTATCTTATTCTAATTTTCATTAATCCTTCCTTTCTACAGATTGTGATATTATTATGGGATGTACTATTAAAATTATTGAATAATATGTATGTTTACAAAACGATATCTCAACTTGTATCAACACAAGTGTTTAAAGAAAGTTTTTTAGAATCTAAATTTAGAGTTCTAGCATGGGGAACTATATTGAGAGAGGGGTAAATTAATAGGATAAATGATTCTAAGAATTTATGTAATTCTATATATTGAATAAAAATTATCATTATATATATAATTATATAGAATATGGTTTTTAGATATATGGTCATTATAAATATGGTTGTTGGATATATGGTTTCTAGGAATTATTTAATCAAATAGTTTTATTGAATTTATGTTATTATTAGTAAAAAAATTAAAATAATATTATCTAGAAATAATAAACAATGAAAAAATTATAATATTATAATGAATTTTTTAATAAACTTTTTTATGTGTATTGTATTATTTGGATTATTGTCATTTATAAAGAATGATTTGAAAAATTTAAGAAACTAAAATAAATATTCAAATACCAATGTATTGAAACAATTATTTTTTTTAATAATTAATAAATAATTTTAATAGAATATTTTCTAATGTCATTTATTGTAAAAAAAGGGATATTATTTTAAGTCAATATTTTTTAGTATTGTGTATTTTTATCTTAAAAATATCCATTAGTATCTATAAATGGATTAATATAATTGAATTTATTAAAATATAATAAATATATTATTGAACATTTAATTAGTTATTTATATGAAATAGTATAAAGAACACATAAATTTTAAAATTAAATTTTCTATAAAACCATTTTTAATATAATTTTTGTTTTTATGTAAAAGGTGAATTTACCATGTTGAAAAAATGATTAATATTAAATGCAGTCGAATTTTTTTTCATCACTACAAAATTATGTATGGCAGTCAAATATTTTAAGCATACAAATAAGCTGTTGAGGTAAAAATTGAGTTTCCACAATAAAGATAAACTAAGGTAATGGGGTTTAAACTAACTAGTAAAGGAATATAATATCATAAGAAACTATATCTAAAAGTTATGGTTAGGTATTTATTAACAAAAGCTTACCCTATATCCATTTTTCCACTTCTGATCTACTTTTTTTCAAAATGGATAACTTATAACTTATGAAATTATTATTTTTGAAAATGTCACTCAAAACATACTTATAGAAGGAACCATCATATACCAATTAAAATCCCCTCAAATAGTTATACAATCTGAATTATAAAATCATTTCTTTCTTGAATGTTATTATATTAATTTATTCTTGTTCAAATAATGAATCATATATCGGTTATTCTAATTGAACATGTATTGATAATGAAAGAGTTCATCAATGAAACTACCTATTTCATCAATATCTTTTAAAATTAACTTATCTACTATACATTTTCAATATAATTATCCACATTAATGGTGTTATATTAACATAATTATGATTTTATGTAAATAAAATTATTATAATATAACTATATACCCTTTAAAATTCATTATTATAACATGTCCATGTTTGGGTTGGTATTACTGCCCCCAAGAATAATGTTATACTATCTTCACCATTTCCAGAGTGAATGAGTATCATGAAAATAATAATGATAATATATTATATTAATTATTAATTTATGATATGAATAAAATTTAGATGTTTTACATAAAAATTTATTGATCAAAATTATGTAAATCAATGTTATTGGTAATTACTTGAAACATGGTTATCAGGGATTCTATTATCCTATAACCATTGGAATTCACTCATACCATTATATTATCAAAATTATTATATAATTTACCCTCTTGAAAATTATTATTATATATTTTAAGGATTCTTGTTCAAATAATGAATCATACATCCTTTATTCTGATGGAACTTGTATTGATTATGAAAGAATTCATAAATGTAACTACCTAGTTCATCCCTATATTTTCTAATTATCTTATCATATCTAATTTTTCAATATAGCTATCAACATTAATAGTGTTATATATACATTATTAAAATTATAATGAAATTATATTATTATTATATAACTATATACCGTTTTACATTCATTAGTATAACATGTTATTGTTTGTGTTGGTTTAACTACCAACATGAATATTGTTATACTATCTTCACCATTTAAAAATTGAATTAGTATCATGACAATAATATTTCTAAAATATAATTTTAATTGTTAATTTATGATATGAAAAAAATTAGTTGTTTTAAATAAATATTTATTGATCAATATTAAGTAACTCAATGTTATTGGTAATTACCTGAAACATGCTCTTCAGGGATTCCATTCTAAAGAACCATAAAAATACTTTACATAAATTGAACTTCGAAATATATAGATAATTGTAACATAAATATATAACTACCTTAAATAATATGTTACTTAGTAACATAGTATCAATGAATGTTTACCAACTTCTCGTTTATGAAACTTGTATGAAAGAAGAAATTATTAATATCGGGTGATGAAAATATTAAAAAACAAACTAATATATGTCTGATAATTAATTATAATTGAAAAGTATAAATGGTAATATATTTGAATAAGTTTATAAAATAACTGATTAAATTTTTTATGATTATTTTATATATGGTCAATGTACTTTTAAAGAAGTCATGAGTAAAGGTAAAAGTTTTTTTTCTAATATCATATTAAAATTAATATTTTTTAATTTTTAACATCCATCAAGGGGAATTAAATTTTATTCTATCTACAACCCATCCATTCTCATTTATTTTTATTATTTATGGTCTTAAAATTAATTTTTACAATTTATTTTCATTTATTTAATGATAAAATTGAAAGAACATTGGTAAATAAAAATTACCTTGCATCTACTTTTTGGTAAGGATTATTTCTCTTTCATGTTCATATTATTTTTTATTATTTAAAAATAATTATCTCTAATTATATGATTTATATGCCCTTTTTCAATGTAAGTTAATTTATTTAAAAAATTAGTCTTATTTTAACATTTTTGTTTTGTTTGTGGCCACTAAAAAGTACTATCTTTATAAATATGTGAAAAAATATTCTTTTTTAAAAGTTTTGTTCAAAAAAAGTATTTCATAGTTTTATAAGCATTTTTTCTAATGAATCTAACTCTCTATGGTCGTGTGGTTTTGTAGAGTAATATCTATTTCAATTATTTTATTTATTTTTCATTTTGAGATAAATGTTATCGAAACAATATGATATTTTATCTTGTATTTGGAAGAGATTTTATAGTACTCTAATAAATGGGGTTTACATCCATTTGGGCATCCTTTATAGTTTATTATGATTCATTGAAGATTTTATCTAATGATATCATCCACCTTATTTATATATATGTATTATAAAAATTTATTTTTGAGGTTTTAGGACTCTCATTTTGTTCCCCATGATAATTATGTTCTATTGGAATTTATAATGTTTTCTTGTTTATATGAAGAAAATTTTTATTGATTTTCATTATGAAATAGGAGGTCCTAAAATTCTATATCCCACTAATGAATTTAGTATATCATTAGCTAATGATGTTATTGATATATAGATTTAACTAATATCTCTAACAGACTTCTTCCACTATGTGATGGGTGGTCCCAAAAATATGATTCACTCTAATACATTTAGTAAATTACTATATATACTGATATTAAATTATAGGGATTATAGAGATAACACAAAAGACTATGGGAAACTATAAACTGTGTGATGATTTTCATTGAAGTGTTTTTTGACAGAAGGAATAATTTTAATTGCTTATATATATTCCACATTCTTATTCTAAAATTATGTTTTCATGGAATACGATTATTGACCCAGGTTCCCACTTTCATATATATCATTTATAATATAATTCCAAAATAATATTTCTATGAATCTTTTTTATGATCTATTTTTATTGTAGGGTGATTCTATTTTGTTATAACTATGTACCTTTATTAAATTCTCATAGCTAAATTCTAATTATATGATCACTTATGATCTTCAATTTATATACATTATGTTTACCCTTACCATGCATCGAATCTAAAACTTTTATATTTTTCCATTCCCAATTTTATGAATAAGAGTGTTGTTTATGATGGGTTTAAAATGGTATTATTTGATTATTTTATTTTTGGGTTATGTTGAAAATTTTGTAAAATAAGTTTATTATGTATATATTCCTAATGAAACTAAACCTATAGGTTTTGGGGTGTGATTTATTGGGAGATTTAATGTATTTTCAAATTAAATATTGTAACAAAGTATTTATATTATTCATAGGTCACCGCATTTCGTATGATATTAGGGTTTATTTATTTTTAGGTATTAGGATATGAATAATAAGATTATTTAAATGAAAAATATCTATCATGATCAAAAAGTGATCTATGATGAACCAGAAATGACACAGGTTGAAATGAAGGCGTCATTATTTAGGTCATGTTAGGATTTATTTTATTTATCTTACGATTTCTTAATTCAATTTTTTGTTTATTGATACTCACAATAACCATTATGGTTTATTCAATAGTTTAAAATGATATGGATTGAGTTAATAATGATTATGATGAACAACATAATGATTTTTCCACTGAGAAACCCAATGGGATTAGGGTTTGAGTGAAAATTATTGTGTCCATGCCCACCCAACACTATAAATATATTAAAAAAACATGAATCTGATTTAAATCCCAAGCATTACAAGGATGAAACAACTGTACATATAATCCATCATGTTTCAATATCTACCCTCATTTATTGGGTTATCCAATGACCTAATTTCTTTGTAATGGATCAATTTAATTGAAGATATATTTTTTATTATCCCATTATTGATACATAAAAAGGTGTTTTTAACTATTTATAATTAGTAAGGTGAGGAATATCAATAGTGGACTCTCATTAAGAATACAAGGGAGGAGGATAAAATTGACTACATAGAATGCGAGAAATATTAAAAGGTATTTTCTAAAAATAATTTACCCAATCCCATCACACTAAATTAGAGAGGTGATTCCTAGAGTGTAAATAAAAATAGGATTAATAAAATGGTGTTAATAAAGAATATTTCATTAGACTTTAATGGTATGCTTTTGGTTTTATCATTAGACATGAAAGAAAAATTGACCATTTATTTAGTGTCTTAAAACTATATCTCAAAAAAATAAATATCTTTAAGACAATTTGGATGGTATAAAGAGATTTTATGATGTGATATTAGGTGGAAATAGAAGTTATACACTCCCTTTATTTTCAGGGTTTTTTGGATAAGAAAATAAACATTGAGTATATTGAAAAATATAACAATAAAACCCATATAGGATAGAAAATTAGTCTTTTTACATGTAGATGTTGTGTGAATAAACATAGAGAAAATTTACTTAAAGTAGAACTTAAATTGTTCATGTCATAAAGAGAAGGGTATAATGCATATGATATATAGAATTTATGAAGAGGTTAACCAATGAAATAGATCAATAGAAATATCATCTTAATGCACCATCCACAATCATAGGAGTGTGAAAATTATGCTAACCTCTCCACAAATTCAAGGGGTAATGATGATAATAGATATAAAAAACCATAAAATAGAAGGGATAATGGGAAAATCGATCCAATCAGAACTACTATAGCGGTTCATGAAAATTAATTGTTGAAATGTGTTCTTATCATCCACTACTGGATTTTTTTTTGATATTTTATATAAATCACATTTTATTTTAGTAATAACTAAAGCGACCATTTCTTTTCAAACATTAACATTTCATTACATATGTGGAATAATAAAACATTATAAAAGTAGATTCCCAATGACTATAGTTGGAATAGTGACATTGAAAAAATGAAAACATAAAAAAGAGTACATAAGTGGGATACATTATCTCCCACTATGTTCTTCGTTACTAAAACCCTTCTTAGACACATCATACATAACACATATCTTTATAACCCAGGGAATTAATCATAAAAAGGGTGATCTAAAATGACCATTAAGGGTAAATAAGTGAGACATTTAAGAATAAACACGAGCATAAGGGAATGATAACAAAATCGTGAATATAGATGATCACAGCCTACATATCAAAGATCTTATATATGAATCATAGAATAAAGAATAAAAGTTCATTATACATGAATTAAAAAGAATTAAATGAAATAATCCATGATATAATTACATAGGTGTATGAAATGGAACTGTGGAAGCATATTATCATATACGGATTTCTGTAGTAAACATGGTATCAATGCCAAGAGTGTTTTTGGGGACAAAATCCATTACTGAATCGGGTGAACCCCAATTCCATCATTTTATTACTAAACCGAGTAAACCCTCATTCGAGACCTGTATTATTTAACAATGTGAAACCTCATTCCATCCTGGTATTACAGAATTGATCAAAACCCTAATTCAATATCTTTGTTATTAAACCAAGTAAACCCTCATTCAAACCCTGTCTATCTCCTGAGATATAAATCCTTACCCAATGCATTAGAGGGAGATATATGTTCCACCCATCACATAATAAAATCATACATACATGTTACACACGATCATAAATAAACATATAACAACCCATGAAGTGAAATGAGTATAATTAACATGTAAACATGTCATAAACTTGGGAAATTTATAGGTTTCATAATCATTTTGTCAAAAATGCAACCTGTGAAAAAATAAATTTCAAAAGAATATTACCTGTGAAAAAGAAACATGAATCATAAACATAATACCACGAAAACATAATCCATTAAGTGAAATAATATGAATGGAAAAATTGAATAATTTCCTCATATAGGAATGCGAAACACCATGTGATGTTATATTAGATGGGAAGTAAATTTTATTGATCATTAAAAACAATTATTGGGGAAAATATCATTTCTTCTTTAAAAAATGATTTTTTATGTAAAACCATTTGAAAATCCTTTTCATTAAAAATATATTTGAAATCATATAACAAAAACATTAAAAAATTAAAACATTTGGTAAATACTTTTTCCCTAGATAATTATCTTCAAGGATCATTTGAAAACTTTTTTTAATATGGTCTTTAAATACAATATATTTCCAACCAAATTGAGAGGGGTTAGATTTTTCTAAATAGATTATCCTAATTACAAAATATTGGAAAAATTGTACTAAAAATGAGGATATGTTGAATAAATAGAGGATAAGGAAACTCATGAATATTCATGAATAATGGATCATATAATTTCATTAATGGAAGAATAAATATAATAAATCTCAAAAAAATTGGTAGATTGTCTCAATACACTCTTATAACATAGTGACACAGGATCATACTCAAAAAGTAAGAAATTGATATTACTTTAATATTAATATATCATAAAAAAAATATATTCCTAACATTACATGTAAAATTGATTTATATACACCATGAAAAATATTTTTGGTGTATAATAAAATATGAATTTCAAAGAAAGAAAATTGGGACAAAACTATTTTATCAATTTGGAAACTTTAGAATGTTAAACCCCATAAAATAAGGATCACAAAATGGATATGTGAATACCCATAAAGTGAGGTATATTATACATATAATTCAATCATGGGTAGTATATACCCCAAAAAAAGGAAAGAGTTGTGATCAAAACATGAATATCACATAAATTACAAGTGAGATGAAATTCCCCTTACCTTTTGTCTTGACACTCTCCATACTTGTAGAAGATTCATGTATAATAAATATAAGTATAACATAAATACTTTACAAAATAATATTCTTATACATAATACCAAGTATGGTTTGATTATGACCTTATATTACCCTCTTTTTAACGATCCTATGTTAAGTTTTCACTTCGGATAATATTTTATTTGTTCGTCGCATGTGTTTCAGTTTCTTATTCCATTAATCCTCAAATATATATCATGATTAGAGAATTTATATCATGATATAAATATCAGTTATATCCATTATATTCATATTATAATAATTTATAACAAATATATGTATGAAATGGAATACACTGTTCATTAAGACGGTAAGCCGTTCGTACGATTGAACGTTGTTTCCATATTTATTGTCATATTTAAAGAAAGTATGTAAATGACATATATATATATATAATTATTATAGTATCATTAATATATCATATATATCCTATAATTTAATTAAACTCATCCTTAATACATTCTATGTTGTGTGTGAACAAATCACATCGGTTAGAGGGGGTGGTCGTCCATACTTCCTCAAATGAGATTATCATATTACCACCAAATGGAAGGAAAAAAGATATGTGAAAAAAATAATAAATATTCATAAAATAATAATAAATCTAGTAAATATAATATATTTTCCATCATAATATCAACCATTGTTCTGATCAATCTTAATCACTTTTACTAATAATTTTTGGAAAAAATTAATATGGTCTTATTAGACTCAAAATATTTGACTAAGTAAAATGGTGTCTCTAGGATTTTTGAAATTCACTTCAAAGGAACAGAAAAATTATGATTAGTGCTAATCTTATAGATTGGACAAAATAATGGGTTTTTAATGTAGGAAACATTTCAAATGTTTGTTATGATTTTATATACATCGTCAATGTAGAAATGATTCTAATGAAATTCCATGTATTAGTAAATATAATATTATTCTATTGTGAACTTAGAAAATATTTAAAATATAATTTATCATTAATAATTAATTATGGGAAAATGAATTTTTAACTAAAAAATAGTATTTTTTAGTATTTATCAAAAAAAGATGTTTCTTAGAAACATCCCAAAAATTCACCCTAAGCTAATTTCAACATTCTGAATTAAAAAAAATGATGTTTATTCTATCAAATTCAATTTCCAAATTTTTCTAAAATTACATTCATTATTAGAAGTAGTTTATTTGATAAAAAATGTTTTTAAATATAAAAATGAATTTACCAAAAACAATATATTTTATTGTCAATATGTTTTACTTATAAAGAAAAATTATAATAAATATATGAAAAGTAAATATTACTATTCACATAACTATGTTTAACTTCTAGTTTATTATCATCTTATTTAAAAAATTAAAATAATAAAAAGAGATATTTCATAGAAACTCAGTGTTGCATGTATAGTATGCCATGTTGGTGTGGTGTGGTACGTAAGCCAAGTTAGTTCCATGTAAAAGGAATCCTTGACTTAGTGAATTATAAAATATAAATGAAAATATAAATTTATCCTAAAAAAATAAGTCCATAAAAACTAGGTGTGTTACACTATACCCCTTGTAAAATGAATTTCCCCCTAGAAATTCATCACTTGGGTAAAAAAAAGGGAGGATAATTATACTTCATCATGCCATCAAGTTACCACTAGCTTCCCCTAACCTATTATTTCTCCGAAAAAAACATTTAACAATTGAGTGGTCCTATTTTGAATAAATTTATTCGATTGGTCCAGAATTTTAACAGGATGATCCTCATAAGAAAGATCATTCTCCAGCAGTATGACCTCTGAGTTCAGTACATGGGATGGGTAAATTAGGTACTTCATCAAGAGAGATACATGGAACACATCACAAACATGAGATAGATTTGGATGAAGTTCTAAGCGATAAGCTATAGTCCCAAAATGATCAAGAATATCAAAGGTGATGATATAACTAGGGAGGAGTTTCCCCTTATTCTTGTATCTCATATCATTCCAATAGGGTGAGATTCATAAAAACACCTATTTTACAGCATCAAATTTTAGATCACACCATCAGTTATCAGAATATATTTTCTACTGACTTTGACTGGTCGTGATATGCCGCTTAATGGTTCTAAACTAATCAGCAATTTCTTCAGCAATCTTAGGCCGTAATAACATTACATATCCAACCTCATCCCAACACATTGGAGTTCTACATTTCTTCATATATAGGGCTTCATAAGTTTCCATCTGAATGATTGAGTGGAAGCTATTGTCTCAATAAAACTCAAATAGAGGGAGGTGTTGATCCCAACCTCATTTGAAAACTAGAGAACATGATCTCAACCAATCCTCTAGGAATTGAATTGTTCTTTTAGAATGGACATCTGTTTTATAACAATAAGAAGTTCTAAAACTCAATTCTTTATCAAGTTATTTATGAATATTTGTCATTAACATGGAGGTAATCCTCAGTTCCCTATTTGAAAAAATAGAATATAGCTTTCCATGCATCCTTACCACTTCATTAATGCATATTATGGTATGCTGATCAAGAGAGAAATTTTCTATGACAGTAGTTAAGTATGCTACTTTAGTAAGTCTATCTACTTCCACCCATATATAATTAATCATTTTAGAGGTTTTTTCTAGAACAATGACCAATTCTAATGTTATATACTCCCATTACTATTATGTTATAGGCAATGGATGAAAAATCCATTTAGACTTTTGTCTCATTGCCTTAACATTCTTGTATACCAAACATCGAGATAAAAATTTTGCGATATCTCTCTTCATTCCATCCCACCAGAAGTATTCCTTCAAGTCCCTATAAATCGTCGTACTTATAGGATGAATAGAAAATGATGAACTATTAGCTTCCTATAACAGTATCTTCGTAAAATTTTGTATTGAAGCAACACATAAAAGGTTTCTGAAACTTATCATTGTATCATGATCAAGGTTAAACTTAGTAACAATGCTAACATTAATTTTTGACTCACCATCATTATTCTGTACCGCTTTAATCTTTACATAGTTAGAGTTTAAAACATTTATTTGAGAAAGATATGATTTTACCATTCCTTCAAGATTTATATATCCATCTGTTTCAAATATAGAAATATTGAATCTTCTCTGATCCACATCATGAATAATCAAGAATGATCCTTCCAACTCAAAGCATCGACCAACTTGTTCACTTTCCCAGGGAGGTAATGTATTGACCAATTATAATCTATTATCTACTCTAACCATATACTATATAACATGTTCAACTCTTTTTGTGGTCATATATATTTGAGAATTTTATTATTGGTATATATATCATAGTTTTCACCATAAATAAAATGCCTCTATATCTTTAATTCAATGATTACCACCACTAACTCAAAATCATGAGTTGGGTAATTTTTCTCATTAATATACTAATATCATGAGGCATACTATATAACCATGTTATTTTGCATAATAGTCGATCCCAATACATTTGTGGATGCATGATTATAAATTATGAACCCTTATCCACTACAGGGTAATGTAAGCATAGGTGCACTGATCATCCTTCTCTAAAGTGACATGAAATCTTCCTCCCATTCGTGTATCCAGAGTAATTTTACTCCATTCTGAGTTAACTTGTTTAAAGGATTAGATAGTCATGATAAATTATCTAGAAATTGTCGATAATATCCATCTAAACCAAGAAGGATATAGATCTGAATCACTATGGTTGGTCTAGTCCAGCTTTCAATAGCGTCCATCTTTGTGGATCTACTCTTATACTATCTCTTGAGAATATGTGATCTGAAAAACTACTTTTATAGCTAAAATTAATATTTTTTAAATTTTTCATATATCTTCTCTTTCCTTAGGTTCATCAGTATAATTAACAAGTGATCTTCATGCTCATCATTGCTCTTTTAATAGATAGGAATATCATCTTTAAAGAATACCACAAATATATCGAGGTAATCTCTAATGAATCTATTCATTATATCCATAAATATAGGATTGGAATTAGTGAGACCAAAAGACATTAGTATATATTCAAAGTGACCATTCCTTTGATGGAATGTAGTATTAGGCATATCATTCTTCTTTACCATCAATAGATGATATCTGAAATATAGGTCAATCTTAGGAATGTGTTGAGATCCACACAGTTGATTAAACAATTCATCAATATGGGGAAGATGATACTTGTTCTTTATTGTGATCTTGTTCGACTGTCTATATTCAATGCATAATCACATTGATCCATCTTTAGTCTTCACAAAATGTTCTGGTGCACCCCAAGGTGACACATGTGACCGAATGAATCCCTTATCAAGGATTTCTTGGAGTTTATTCATCAATTACTGCAACATAATAAGGGCCATTATATTATGACTCGTTTAAATTATTGTGGAAATACGAACAAGTTCTATTGAGAACTCAACATCACGCTTTGGTGGAAGACTAGGAAAATCATCTAGAGAGACATCCAAAAACTCCCAAAATATAGGCATATCATTGATGTCGATATTATCCCAAATCATTTGAGATAAACATCCATTTTGAATGTAAATTAAGACGAATACAATGGATTTAATTATCATAGGATGTTCATAATTATCATCACATTGATGGCTGATCATACGGGGTTTCGAAGTAGTGATCATAACATCCCTTTCATGACAGTTGATGTTATATTTATGAAGAGAGTAAAATCCATTCAAAATATGACATCGAATTTACCAAAGGAATAATAACAATATTTACAGGAAGCACATTCCCACAAACATCAACCGGAGAGGAATCACAAACTTGAGAATCAATCATCGTTCCATTAGGGTTGGCCACTGCTAATTCCACATCAAATTGTTTTGGTAGAATATTAACACCCTTAGAAAATTTTTTAAATATGAATGAGTTAGTAGATCTTGAATGAAATAATAGAAAGCACCTAATAATGAAAAATCACTTATAGGATGTCTAACATATTAAGCCTTCATTAATATATGAATCCTTAAGACAATCATTATTTATTTATAGATAACATATATTTAAATCCATTATAGTGGTGCATGAATAGTTTGGGAATTCCCAAAGCATATCCCCTAGGAGTGTCAAACTAAGTATGAATAAATGACCATTTTAATGTACCAGAGTACCCATTATAAATCCTAGAAAATCTTTTCAGAGGTCTTACCCCTAGGTAAATATATGCCCAAGGGACATCCGCATATAGTATCCAGATCAAGATGTATTTCTAAGAAACCACTCACTCTATACTTTACCAAAATTCTACGAAACATTCTTATACTTTTCCTTCTCCTCATACGTATCCCTAGACATGTTCCTTATGGTTCTTAGTGATGTTTTATCATCCATGATTCCAATGTTTAACTATAATGTTTCTATATTAATAACTATATCAACCCTATCTTTTTAAGTATTTACAATTTATTAAATAGGTGGAATACCTAAACATTAATCAAACAAACACCCAATTACTATAGTTTCTATAGTTCCTTTGGAAAGATTAAAACATAAAACTTGTTCATATGTGAGCTAAATTATATCCTACTAGGTTATTTTTTTTAAAAACCCTCCTCTAACATATAAAACACAACACATGTCTTCATAACCAATAGAAGGAACTATAAAAAGGGGTGAGCAAAAATTCTCAATAATATTAAAAAAGGAGACATATAAGGATAAACAAGATAATAAGGGTATAACAACATGATAATGAAAATAAAATATCATACCATATATATCAAAGATCATATACTTGAATCATGGCATAAAGCACGGATGTTCATAAGACATGAATAAAATAAGTAAGTATAGTACATAGGTCATAAATCATATCCAAGGAGTAATAAATGGATGTTTGGAAATAAAAAAGCATAAACTAATTTCAATAGTATCCAAGACATCAACAAAAATACCATCTTAGTGGATAGAGACTTTTACTGAACTAGGTGTACCCCCGTTCTATCACTATATTACTGAATAGAGTAAACCATCATTCCATTAGTGTATTATAGAACTGAGTAAACCCTCATTCAAACCCTATATTACAAAATCTTTTAAACCCTTATCCTACCCTATTTTACTTCACCAATTAGTATTTCATTCAAGCCTTGTCCATCTCAAGAGATATAAATCATAAACCAATGCATTGGTGGGAGATGTTGGTCCCACTCGTCACATAATGAAATCATACATACATGTGCCAAAAGATAATCAATAAACATAGAATAACCCATTAAATAAATTGTATATATTGAAAATATAAAGATATCACATCATGTGTAATGATATAGGTTTCATAATAATTTCATTATAAATATAACCCATTAAAAAAAATATGTTTCAAAATAATATAACCTATGAAAGAGAAACAAGCGCAATAAACATCATTCCATCAAAATATAATCCATTCAGGGAATAAATATGAATAGATACATTTAATAATTTTTTCAAAATATAACGAGAAACAGAAATTGATATTATCATAGACAGTAAATATTTTTGAAAGAACTTTGAAAAAAACTTCGTATTGAAAACATCATTTCTTCATTAAAAAATTCTTTTTATTACATAAAACCTTTTAAAAACATTTTTCTAGGAAAAAATATTTGAAAAAATATAAAGAAAACATTTATAAAAAAAAACAATTCCTAAATCCATTTTTCCTTGAGAATTAACTTCAAGGTTCTTTTGAAAACATTTGGTTTTTCAAAACATGGTTTTTTATACAATTGATTTCCAACCAAAGAGAGAGGTGGTGATATTTTACTAAAAACAATATCTTAAGTAAGAAAGAGTGTAAAATTGTTAATAAAATGATTATATCATGAATAAATATAGAATAATAAAACTCATTATTATTTGTTAATTATGCGCCATTTGATTTCATAAATGGATGTATAAACATAAATATTCTCAAACATTCGAAGAGATTGTGTCAATAAACTCTTATAAAATGTTGCCTTGGATCATACTCTCTATGTAATAAAAATAAATTAAATTAATCATATGATATCATTAATATAAGTATATTCATGATATAACTTGTAAATTGTATGTATATACACCTCAAAGAGGAGTTTTTGTGCATTAAAAACCATGAGTCTCAAAGAAGGAAAATAGAGACAAAACTGTTTAATTGGTTTTATACCTTTTGAATGTTAAAACCCATGAATGAAGGATCACATAATAGATATGTGAATACCCATATATTTAGGTATAAGACAAATATTATTTAATAATGTTCATTACATACACCAAACAAATGAAAGGGTGGTGATCATGACATGAATCTCATTGATATTTAAAGTGAGATGAAATTCACCTTACCATTTGTTTTGACTCTCTCCATACTCCTAAAAGACTAATATATAAAAAATATAAATTTTTTAGAAATAATTTACAGAATAATATTAATATATATAATACAATATATTTTTTGGAATATGATATTATATTACAAACTTTTTAATGATTATATGTTATGTTTTCACTTTGGGTAATAATTTCTTTGTTCTTCGCATGTGTCTTAATTTGTTATATCATTGGATGTTATAATTATATCATGATTCCATAATATAGATCATGATATAAATATAATTTATATCCATTATATTCATATTATAATAATTTATATCATATACAAGTATGAAATGGAATACACTGTTCATGGAGACGGTTGGTCATTCATACGTATTAACATTGTTTCTATTTTTATTGTCGAATTGAATGAAAATTAGTAAATGTAATATATATATATATATATAATTATAAAATTATAATTAATATGTCATATATATATAATAAGTTCATTTAACCCATCCTTAAAATATTCTATGTGGTGTGTGAACAAATCACATCACTTTAAGGGGTAGTTGTCCACACTTCCTCAAATGAGATTATCGTATTAACACAAAATGGAATGTAAAAAGATGAATGTTAAAAAAATAATAAATAAAATTATATTCATAAGAAACATAGTATATTAAACATATAAATTTAATTTTCATAATAATTTACACCATGATTTGTGGTAGAAGAGAAATGAATAATCATTGATTCGTAAGTCAGTATTTCATCGTACAAAGAAACAATGTGTTCATAATACATTAGATGGTGGTGTGAAAGTGTTGGTAAAACCATTTTCATAAAAACACAATTTTCTATATATGAGATACTAGTTTTTACACAATAATGTAATAAAGATATTGGATTTGGTCAAGAAGGAAATTAAGGGAAATGATCTTTAAAGAAGACATTACCTCTAAATCAGGTAACTCCTTTTGGTTTTTTCAAAAGGTTTCCTTTAGAGGTTTTATGAAACAATATAGGCTTCAACGTGGAAGGGAAGCTTTTTAAGATAATATTTTGTTTGTTCATGTCCAATAATAAGAGGCTTGAGAGGTGTGAGTATTGGGTATAGATGGTGGCCTTTTATAGGAAACAAAAATGACTCACATGGAATTTTTAGAAACAAATTTGGTGTACACATGTTCATACATAAAAAATAAGTCTTAAAAAACAACCAAACACCATAAATTAAGTTTTATGGACGAAATATGTATATCCAATGGGGGTTTTAGATGTTTCTAGGTCATTTTGTCCTGTAAAATTATGGTTTACTCCCTAATTAAGCTTAATTTTCAGTAAATGTTGTGATTAATTTTAATCTCTTTAAATAGTAATTTTGGTAAAAAATTTACATGATCATATTAGAAACCAAATATAATACATAATACAATGGTGTGTGTTGGATTTTTGGAAATCACAAAATAGAAGATAACAAATTTAGATTATTACTAATCCCGTAGATGGGAGGAAATAATAAGGTTTTAATTTATAAAATGTTCAAATTAATTTTAAGATTTAATATTCAGTATCAAAGTTGAATTTATCTTAATTAATTAATAGTATTATTAGTTTTAATATTTATCTGATTTTTCCTTAAATAATATTTATAATATCATTTATCATTAATAATTACTTAAATAAAAAGGAATTTTTGGACTAAAAATCATTATTTATAACTAATCATTAAAATGATGTTTCTTAAAAAAACCCTAAAACTCACCATGAGATAATGTAGAAATTATAAATTAAAAAATTATGTTTATTTTAACAAATTTAATTTATAAATGTTTATAAAATTACTTTCACTAATAAAAGCAGTTCATTTAAAAAAATAATGTTTCCAAACATAAAATGGACTTTACCAAAATAATATCTTTTATTATCAATATGTTTTATTTATATAACAAAATTATAATAAGTATTTGAATATTAGTATTTACTATTAATATTAATAAGTTTAACTCCAATGTTTTAATTATCTTATTTATATAATTAAAACCATTGAAAGAGATATTTTGTAGAAAGTCTGTATTGTATCCATCATACACTGAGTATGTTTTGTGTGAAAATAATATTTGAATTACTACATTACAAGATATAATTGAAAATTTAATTTTATTCTACAAAAAATAGGTCCTAAAAACATGCGCTGACACAAGAACCATATTCTTATCATCCACTATAAACCTAAAAATGTATTATTTGACTCTAAAAATACCCTCCTTTTTGGATATATGAATATTTTAATGGTCATAAATTAATCATAAAAATGGTGAGATATTGATCTATCATTGAAAAATCAATGTGGTATGATGATCTCATCACATTTATATATCTTCTCTCTATTAGATGTTTTTTGGAATTTGATCCCCACTAACATTATTATTCTCTCTTTAGTGAAATTTAATGTGATTTTGGTCATTGATTATCTCTCTCTATATAAATCCCATACTGATTTATATATTATATAATTCACATTTTATTTTAATAACCATCCTATAATCCTCCATTGGTGAGATGATAACCATGAACTCGCTATTGAAATTACCTCTATTATTTGGGTCATAATACCTGTTAAGGTGGGTTATTTATCTAAAACAGAGATGAAAACGTGATATTGATTATATTCATATTGTTATAGAATATATCAGTTTTATGGTATTCCACTGGATTCTGATGTTGAGTTTTTAAGAGAACAAATACTTGGTACTATGATTTTCTTGATGAATCCTTATTAAATTTCCCTGATTGAATTGGTATGAACAAAGAAAAAAATTAATGTGACTATAGATACTATTTTACATTACTAAAGGCTACACCAAAAGGTGTATTAGTGCTCTATGATAAGATTAGATATTGATCAATGAATCTTTTCTGTGATTATTTTGTACTTAAAAAAATCATGATCAAGAACAAGTATCATCTACCCCATATTTATGACTTGTTCACTCAATTAATAGGGGCTGCATACTTATTAAATATTCACATTCAATATCAATTTAAACAAGTATTGGTAAAAATAGAATATGTACCTAGAAAATGATTCATATGAGATATGAGAAAATTAAATTCATAGTTATTCGATGAAAACATAATAATTAAATTGTTATCATCATGGATATGATGAATAGAGTATTTAGATATTACCTCAATCAATTTTTTTGAAGTTATTAAATATGATACTCTAATATATTCCAATAGAAATGAAGACAATGAAGACCATTTGAAGATTTCTCTATATATATTTAGTAATGATAAATGCTTTTATAAATTTATAAAGCTAGTATTATAACTATTAAAGTATAATTATTATGTCATGTAATCACTTGAAAGATTATATTTATGGATCCTTACAAAAATAGAGTTTATTTAAGTGTGGAGAAGAATAAAAATATAATATAAATCTATAGTTTTCTTGGATTATCTATATATTATTAATGATTTGGGTGAAATTTATCCTAACTATCCAATCCAGAAAACCTGTTGACATAGAAGTGATTCAAATTCGATTAGATTGTCGAATATGACAAATATTTAATGAGGTCCAGAGAAGGTTAGTCACTACCATTGTACTCACATTACCATGTAGTAGAGAAGGGTTTTTAATAATTTTTGATGCACCAAAAAAATGGATTGGGATGTTTACTCATGTAGTATGTCGTGGTGGTAGTTTATGCCTCAATTTGAATTAAATATTTATTAGAAAAATTATCAAATGCATGATTCGGAGATAGGATCAGTAATATATTCATTAAAGATACAAGGACTGTATCATTCTGGTGAAAATTTTATATAATGTAACAACATAGGTATTGTTAGTATAAGTAATTATCACACATTATTAGCATTCATTATTTATATTTTTAATAGTTATATTAATTATAATAATATTATATATTTATAGTCAAAAGAAAAAAGTTTTATTTCTAAAGAAATTAGGATTTCATTTATTATATATATTTAATTAATATCAAGATTTCAAAATTATACAATTTTAAATTCATGAAAATTAACTTCTTTTTTTATAAATTCATTTCAAAATTATCTTAAAATGAGTTTTTGGGAATTTTCTGAAATGATTTCATTTTCAAAGAATAGTAAAAAATAAATTTTTTTATTGAATATTGATTTTTCTATATACGTAAAAAGTAAAATTATACTTTTAATTATTTATAAAATTTAATTAGTCAATTTGTTTTAAAAATAATTCAATTATAGTTTTGAAGTTAATTTTTTTTCTTTAATTTAGTGTAAAGAAAATTTTTACCAAAAAGGTTTATTTTTAATGAAAAACAACATGCATCATGTTTTCCAGCTTAGTTTTACATTAAATTATTCCACTAATGTATTTATAATCTTGAAAAATGGTTTCTAAAATTTGAAAAAGTTTTTCTATTTTATTAAATATTGTACTTTTATCATTGGACATTATGAACAATAACTTTATAAAATGTTTTACCATAGTAATGGAAAAATCTTATAATTAAGTATAAAAATAAGATTATAACCACTATATAATGACCCTAACACCTTTAATTGTATTATTATATGATTACATATTATCAATAATCATATAAAATGTGAATATATGTTTTTTTACCACTAAGAAATGGTTTGGAGATCGTTACTATTTATGTGAATATAAAGCTAAAAATATAAATCAATTTCTTTTATGAACAATAATATTTTTAACACAGCGATAAACATATGACATATAATAATTCGAAATATTAAAGTAAAATCTAAATTTGTTTTTATCATGGTATTTTATTTTTAATTATTAGTGAATAAATAATTACATTAATAGGTTCTGCAGTACTAATGTAGTTATTATTCAATTAAAAGAAAAAGAAAATAAATGATTCTAAAAATATTAAAAATAAAGTTATTAAAAGATATATTTGTGTTACAATTATTTTATTTAAAAATATTACTTACTATATTAATTTCAATTTTCTTTTATTGTAATTATATTGTTGTATTCTTCATTTAAATGTCAAATTAATTGAATAGGTCTAAATTTCACTTTTAAGATATTTTTTAATAATTAATAAATTATTAAATTATACTAAATTCATTAAAATATTATATTCTTCCATGTGATTAAAATAAGGTTTAAAATATAAATCACGATCCCTTTATGGTCTTTTTTTTCTTTTATATTAAATATATTAACCCCTTAACACTGAACAATTTTAATAATACATTAATTTTCAAAAGGGTTAATGAAGGGATAAAAAAATAATAAAAGTTAAAATTTAATAAGAAAATATTATATTATTTCGAATAATAATGATATTATATTAGTATATTATCCACATGGATCTGTTTGGACATCAAAATTAATTTATATTATTTTTATATGTTATGAAATTTAATGAATGTCCATCCACTCTATTATAAAAGGGAAACTATTAATCTCATTTATTCAGACATAAGTAACATTTTTTTAGAAAATATCCTTCCCAAGATCATCCATACATAACTAATCATATAATATGATCATTTCTATGGTATAATACCATTCTTACGGGTATTAATGTGTAATGAAAAGGAGGTTGTCAAATGAATAGTTATAGTTCATAACCAATCATTTTTTTATTTCTTCTTCCATCTATTTAAAATCATAATTAATAATTATTATATATTAAAATCTATATAAATCATATAATTAGATGTTATAGTTTTAATTTCATAACCTATATCCACCTATAGACTCTATAAAAATGGAACGCAATCCATCGTTCGTATATAAAGTGTACTACCACCTCATGAACCAATATAATTAATTTTCCTGCATCACCCCTAATGGAAAGTTATTTATTTTTATTTAATATATGTAAATATAAATAATATCTAAGACATATCAATCATTATTAAAATATTTTATACTATATTATTTTATACCTTTCCATCCACTAAAAAAATGATAATGTCATTCATGCATACATGTGGACTACCAGCTTCACAAGCGATTTGATTTTTTTTTTCAGCCCCACATCACATTGATGATATATATAAGTATTTTTAAAGAAATAATATGAAATTTTTGATATCATTATCATTATATATATATATTAAATATTTCTTCCCAAATTTCTATATTGATCATTGGAAAATGGAAACGTTACTCATTTATATGTACGACCTAATGTCGCAATGATTATAACATAGTTATGTTTCCATTACAATAATTCATGATAGGTTTTAAAATTAATATTTATTTACAATAATTATTTAATTATTATTATTCTATAGATAATGGTATAATTAGTAGTTTTACTATAGTCAACATACCAAAACAATTTTTCACAATCGAGCTGAATATCATCAAAATGCCTAACATAAAATTAATTGATTGTGTAATTGATTATATAATGGTAATAGATAAAAAAATATTAATAAAGATTAAAAAGATTATAAATAAATTAAACAATTAAGATAATTTTATAACACACAATGATAAAGAACTTATGTGATGAGTAAGACACAAGGTAAATGACATTTTTTTAAAATCATCTTTTAATTTTTATCTTACAAATATTTTTTCCCAAGTACATAATTTAAAACATATTTCATGGAATTATTTATATGAAAAAAAATAAATTATAAATTAAATTTTATGTCTCTTTCTAATTTAGTTCAAAGGATTTTAAAAAAATGTTTTTTACATATATTATATGAAATGTTTGACTTCTTTATTAAGTAAAAAAATTAATGTTTAATTTAAATATATATGGTTATAGTGTATTATCCCAAAATTGTATCAATTATTGATATTATATATTCCTTTGTATCATTTTATCATTAAATAAATCCATATTTACAATTAATCCTGGAATTTTAGAAATGAAAAATTGGGGTTTAATGGAAAATTTTATATAAATATTAGAAAATTATTTCTTATTACTGCAAGGTATATTTTTATTATTTAACATTTGATGTGTTAAAATTTTTTATGGATATTGTGAATTTTTAATAATAGTGGTTGGTTCCATTATAAACCAATAATGGTTAGTTACTGATATAACTCTCATTCATTCTGTATTATTTTTTATTGAATGATAGTTTTGAGGGTTATTTCAATTATTAATGTGATAGTTATTCCATGTATAATTGTGATTGTTAATCCATTTCCAACTATGATGGATACTTCATGTATAATTGTGATTGTTATTCTATATGTAATAGTGATATGAAAATGATTTTTGAAGTTTAATACATGTTTCAATTTTGATTTCAATGTGTTTGTTTTTAAATCCTATGATTTCTCATGGAAAGATAATTATATTATGTTTTGAAGAAATTATATGATACGTTTGAAGGGGGAAATGTATAAATTTATAAAAAACAATTATGTGTTTTTCATGACAAAAAAGAAACCATTATGAGTTTATTTTTTTCTTGTAGTATTTATTATTAAATTTTTTGTGAAACAATTTGAGAAGTGAAGTTGATTTTTTGGGTAAGAAAATGTTTATTTTGAACCCAAATTTTATTTTTAAAAAGATTAATTTAAATTAGTATTTATCGACTAATAGTTTCTTTATTTATTATTTATATCCCTTACTGATATTTTTGTGATTATCCCATGTTTTGAAATATTATTAATGGGTTTTAAGGATAGTTAATGGAATATAAATTTTTTTTTGGATTTCATAAAAAATTTTCATAAAAATGAATCAGGTTTTATTTTAATAGTTTAAAATGTAGGAAAAAATAGATACATAGAAGAAGTGTTCACTTTGTAATATATGGGGTTTTAGGTAATACATAGGACATAATTATCTAAAACTCTAAACTGAAAAATATCATTTTAAAATTATGAAAATAATATTTTTATTAAAAACTCAGGATTATGTAATGCTTAAGACTAAGTCCTTATATTTGGTTTTAGAGGAAGGCTTAGAAAATATTAAGCCTTCAGATAATGTAAAAAATATACCATTGAATGATTCTACTTTAATTTTAAGATAAACAGATATATAATTTCAATATTAACATATCGATTCATCTAAAATATGTGCTTTAAATAATGGTTTTCCACATATGAAACAAGGAAGTTGTATAAGGAAGGCACAAAGAAAAAAATATGCTTCCAAATTAAAATAAAAAATTGGATGGAATTGGAACTAAGTATTTGTTACAGTCATGGATCAATGGAAATAATCTACAAATATTTGTGGCCTCCATTATAGATAATAACCTGGTCTACCACAATAAACATGTCCATAGTGAACTATTTTTTGAAGCAACACCCTCAACTATTTAATAGATCTTCAGAACCATTTTTAATTGATGGATGGATTAAATAACTAGAAATAATATTCGATTTCTTGGGTTGTTCTGACAATCAGAAAAAATATTTCAATTTTTGTTCTTGAAGGTGAAGTTGATCAATGGTGAAAACGATTATGAATACAGAGAAAAGTATAGCGATTAATAACTTGGAATGTGAGGAATTTAAAAAAAATTCCTTTAGTTTTCTTATCCTATGGTTTCTCAATATATTATGGGAAAATAATTCATAGAATTAATGTAGAAGGGAATGATTTTGTGGCTTCACATAAAGAAAACATCACCTAACTGTAAAGTGAAAACACAATTTTATCTTGGATATTTGTGGTAAAACTAATACATTTTACATAGGATTAAATCCATTATATAGAAGATAATTTTCTTCCAATGAATTTAACAGTTTGGAGAAACTCATTTAAGGTGTTGAGATGTTAGAACTAGTTTTTTATTATGAATATTTGTTCTATAAAAACTAGTATATAAATTTTTATGGATAGAAGGAAGTGGAAAAAAAGTCATTGAATTATGAAGGTAAAAAAATAAAGCTTCCCATTTTTGATAGCTTTGGTAATAATCAACCAGGGGAATACCTTATCAAATTTAAAAAGTGAGTTCAATGTGAAATGATTGGGAATATGACTTGTGATTGTAATGAAAAATATCCTAGTAGTGGTAAGGATAGTTTAGAAAACCAGAAAATAATGTGTTTATAATTTTAATGATGGTTAATCATATGTCTGAGTGTTCAAATATTAGAAAAGAATGGTGGGATGAATTAGGAATATATGTACAATGGTAAGGTGAAATCCTTCATAACCACTTCAGAAAATCATGGTTCATCAAATGAAGTGGTAACATGTACATTTATTGTTTATTCATATAATTTAAATATATACTTCAGTTCTAGGTCTATAAATTATTTCAATTATAAAAAATTTTGTTGTAAATTTTAAATTTCACCTTGAAAAATGAATCCATAACTTTTGATAAAATCATGATTGGAATTATTATAGATAAAATGAAATTATAATAATATTCATTTAATTTTATATGGAGATACATTACTTGAAAAACATGTTCTATTCCCCCTATTAAGGTCTGATGTTGTTATAATTATTTTTTGGCTCTCATTTTACCATTCTAAGAAATAGTATAGATTTAAAGAATTTTTTTTGGTAGTAATTTTTAGTTTTCCTATAGGAATGAATTAAAACCTTTAATAACAAATCAATAAGTTTAGAATATATTAGAATATAGAAATTAAAGTTATCATTCACATTTTGTTAAAAATTAGGGAACATTTTTGAATTATTATGTAATGATAGTAATAGAATAATAGTTTATTTTTATTATGATATTACAACTATTATGAATGATCAGGAAGTCTAATCTACTTTTTACTTAGAACGTGATGTAAAGATAATTTCAAAATCCCATTATTAGATAGATCATGTAAATATTTTGGAAATAAAAAGTAGTTATTAGAGTTTCTCAATAATTTATTCATTCAAACTAGAACTTCACTATGGGGTACTATAGTCCTGTTTTTTAGGAAATTTTTATGATTCCATGAGGATTTTTATTTATGATAGATCTTTCAATCACTACACTATTAGGTGATAATTATTTCATCATATTAATTGATTTTAGATCAAACATAGAGAGATCAATATTTTTTGTAGTTTGGACTAATGTGTAGGTACTATCTACTAAAGGTAGAGGAGGATGAAAATTCTAAAATAGAATTTTTACTTGATTTGTCCATTATGCGTTTTTGGTTTTTCCCCTTTGGTTGAATAATTCCCCACCTATATTTATAGATCAGATGAATATAGTATTCCATGAATATTTGGATAAGTTTGTGGTTATTTTTATTAGTTATATCTTGACTTATACAATAAGGTATGAGGATCATGAAGAATATCCAAGTATTTTTCATCAAACCCTAAAAGAGAAAATGTTATATCTAAAATTTAGAAATTTTGATTTATAGTCATAATAGATTTCATTTCATAGAGAGATTATAAATTAAATGATAGAAAATTTGATCTCGTTAATCTTAAAGTGGGTAATGAATAACCAAGACCGACAAATGTTACTAAAATTCATATATTTTTAGAATAATTTTATTTTATTGAAATTTTGATGAAATAATTTCTTATATATATATCCCATTATGAACGTTAATACAAAAAATATTTACCACGATCTGGATAAAAAAATGTAATAAATATTTCTATGAATTAAGATGAATATTTGTGAATAATCTGGTTTTCTCCCTATGTCTTGCAATAGTTTATTTTTTATTTATAGTGATTTTTATTTGAGGAGTATGGGTTGTTCTTTAATGTGGAATGAATGGTTAATTTCATATAATTCATGTCAATTAATACCACATTATCATACTTATCCTAAAAATTATCATGAGGTAGAGACTATAATGTTTCCATTAAAAATTTGGTGATATGATTTATATGGATCCAAGTGTTTAATATATAATTATAATAAAATTAAAAATTATATGTTTACTTAAAAATAACTGAACACAAGAAAGAAGAAATGGATACAATTAAAAAAGTATTATGATGACATAATTCATTATCATATTGGAAAACAAACAATGTAGATGATGCATTTAGTTGAAAAATTAATACAGTATAAGACAGGTTCCCTTTCAAAAATAAAGATTTGGTAAATGAATTGATAAATTTGGTCCTAGAATATGAGTGTATAGAAACTTCCTCTATTTTTTTCGTGTTTTTTTACAATCAGCTCATTAATAAATAATTAATCTTGTTCAGAAGAAATATTGTGATTTATAGGAAAAGGAAGAATTCGTTAATAAGGGTATGTTTACTAAAAATGAAATTGAGAAAGCTTATTTTTTTGAGAGTAGGAATGATATTTAGTGTTTCATGTGAATCCCATTATATGGTTGAACTATTTAGTGATGCTCAGAGTTCCCAATTTCCAATTCACATGGGAAGCACTAATATGTACAAAATCCATAGGCATTCATACTAGTGGGATGAAATTAATGTTGATATTGCGGATTTTATAATGAAATGTTTTACTTGTTAATATGTCAAAACATAATGACAAAAATAGAATGGGATTCTTTAGTATTTTCCATTACAATAGTTTAAATCAGAAAATATATCCATATATTTTTTATTGGGATTTTCAAAATACATATTGAGGTAATAATCGTATATGTTTTATTATTGATTGATTAACTTATTCAACACATTGATTTAATATTTGAGATACTCTATCATTATAGAAATGATCTTGAATATAACTTATGGTGATATTTAGGTTATATGTGGTTTCTCTCTCTCTTACATCTAACCATGATCCCTAGTTTATGTTAAATATTTGGAAAGGGCATTAAAATTCATTGCACAACGGATTAAATTTCATTATATTCATTCATACTTAGTCTAATTGATATTCAAGTGCACGATTAAAAATTTAAAAGATAAACTTAACGATTTTTCAATGTATTAATAACCATGTTAGGATAAAAACCATTAATTAGTTGAGTTTTCATATAATAAAATTTTTAATTCCAACATACATATGGAATGTTTTGAGGCATTATATATAATGGAGGGTCAGACTCAAATATTATGAGGTCGAATTAAGAGAATGGAAGTTGATGGGACTAGATTTAGAAGAGGAAACAGTTCAAAAGGTGAAGGTGATTAAACAACATATGAAGATTGGTTAGAGCAGGTAAAAATGAAATATAGATTACTAGTGGAAAGATCTTTCTATTGAGGTTAGGGATCATATTTTTCTCATATTATCTCCATGGAAATTTGTTATTCAATTTGGTAAACATTATTTTATATGTATATGGTTTAATGGACTGTATAAAATCCTAATGAAATTTTAATCAATTTTTTACAAAGTAGTCACACCTCTATGTTTTTCCTTGTTAGAAAACATTTTTCATTTTTTATGTTAATAAAATATGTGTCAGATTCATCCATATTTTGAGCACTAATGTGGTTATATTGTAAAATAAAATTTATTATAAAGAAGGTTATATTCTTATTTTTGACAATAGGGATATGGTTTTGTGAAATATGTCAATTTAGAAAGTAAATGATTTTTGGAAAACCACATGTATGAAGAAACAAGATGAGATTCTAAAAAATCTACATGGAAAGATATCCCCCATGTATAATATGTGAATAAAATTATGACGACAGAATTTAAAAAATTAGGGAAGAATGTAACAATCCAATTTTTATTAGAATAAAAAATTTCCTTGTCATATGAAAATTCATTATTAATATTTTAAATAGTGATATTCAATATAATAATAATATGTATTTTTTTCAGTGAAAAGGAAAAAATATTTATTAGTAACTAAATCAGATGACCATATATTATATGCTTTTATTTAAATTTATGAATTTAAAATTATATAGTTTTAATTTTAGAAAAATAACATCATTTTTGAATTTATAATTTTAACATTATTCTAGGATGAATTATGAATATGTTCTGAAAAGTTAGGTACTTAAATGAGTAGGGAAAAGTGTTAATTTATATTGAAAATATTATATTATTTTTTTATTATTCAAAAAATAATATTCAATTTTTAATTATTTTAAACATTTAATTATTAAATTTTTATTTTAATTAATACATTTATGTATTTTAATGTTAATTTTATTCTGGAATTTGGTATAAAAACATTTTATAATTAAAAGGGAATTATTATGAAAAAATTGTTTTTCATCACATTTTCCAAGTTTAATTTTAAATTAAATTATACTAAATATATGTTTTGAATAATTAAAAATGTATTTAATATTTGGAATTTATTGGTAAAAATATAGAATATAGGTACCTTTTATTTTTGGTCATTATGAATAACAATTTTACTAATTATTTAATCCTATAAAGGGTTAAATATGGTAATTATGTATACAAATAAAATTATACGGACTAAATAATAACCATAAAACATGTCCTTGTATTATTATATGAGTATATATAGTAAATAATAGTCAATAATTTTAATATATTACCATATCATTCCTTTTGTATATGATTTTTACATTTATAATATTTAAGTGAATATAAGGCCACAAATGTCAGAGTCTTGTTTTTAATAACTAAAATATTTTTAACATTGGGATGAATATAGGATAATGTTATTCTATTAATATTATTTTTAATAATAAATTATTTTTATCATGTTTATTTTTTTTACATTTTTACCTAACAAATAATTATATTAAAATCTTACGACACACTAATGAATTAAATAATCAATAAATTTGAAAATAAAATAAATATTTTTAAAGATGATAAAACTAATATTCTATGAATTAATATTTGTGTTCAATTATATATTTTTTTAAAAATGATATACTATATAGTATTTAATTCATTGTATTCTAATTACATTGTTCTATTGTAGTTTTAAAAGTCAATTTAAATAAATAGTTCCAAAATTAACATTATGGTTATTTTATAATAAATAAAATTTTATTAAATGATTTTAAAATTTTAAAATAATATTGTTTATAATATAATGGTTAAATGATTAAAATATACCATCTCTCATTTATGGGACACTTTTATATTATAGTAACCATATTAACCCATTAAAAATAAAAAAAAATATTTGATATCTAATTAATTGTCAAAATGGTTAATACAGGGTTAAAACAAAATGATATGGGTACAAATTTATTCAAAACATGTAAAAATTATGTTGAATGAGGGAATTTATACTCATAACCATATTATATTATAATATTATCAAATTAAATCCATTTTATATCAATATTAATTTCTATTAGTTTAATATTTTAGGACATTCCAATAATTTGCCTCCCCTCCCTCATTAAACGACACCGATTATCCTCACTTGTTCACACATAAAAAGCTTGTTGGGTTGGTAAATACCAAACCAAATATCTACCAAAAATCCATCCTCACATTATATATACATTTTTTAGGGTTTAATACAATCTTTATATGTCTTAATGTGTAAATAAAAATAGGTTGTGTGAAAATGAGGTATAGTTCTTATACAATCATTTTTATTGTATTTATTCTTGAACCAACTTAAAATATTCCATAATCATGTTTATATAATTTGAGAATTATCTCACATATATTGATATTTTATTATTTTAATGTAATAACTAATATCTATCTCTAACCTCCATCAAATTGGAAAGGAAGACATCATTCAAGAGTATGGAAAACTACCTCATCGTGAAGAAAAATAATTCACTTCTAATCACTTCCTATCATGAATTTTTATACTGATTGATTAAATATATATATATATGTTATTTATGAAATAGTAATTTTTCTTAAAAATTAGTATATCATTTACTATCGTATCATTTCATTCACTGAAAAATTATAACATTTTTTTACGTATCTGTAAACTACAACCTTTACTAAGAGATGTGATACAATTTTAATCACCACATAACATGGATTTAATATATAAGTAAATATACTAAATTAATATGTTATTTATGATATAATATTCATTATGGAAATAAAAAATAATACTTAAATTATTTCCATAATGATCAATGAATAATGGAAACGTTACTCTTCTGTATATACGACCAATCATCTCCATGGTTGTAATGTAGTTAATTTTTCCCAACTATATATCATGACTGGTTTTAAAAGTATAATATATGTATAAATTTTATTTCATGGTTTTCAGTCTATTGATGATATAATTATGACCAGTGTGACCATAGTCAACTTATCGAATCCATTTTGGGCATATGCGCCAAATATCATCAAAACCATTAATGTATACATAATTGATTGAGTAATTGATTATATCATGGTAAGTGATAATTAAAAGAAATAATTAACCAGATATTTTCGAAGGTAAATTAATAATTAACATAAGTTTATTATTTAATATGTTAGGGAATATACGTGACAAGTCATACTAAAGGTAAATGACATACATTTAAAAAAATCCCCTTTTATTATTTCTCTTACAACTGCTTTTCTTCCATATCCATATATGAATAATAATTTTATAGATATATTAATATTGATATTAAAAAGTATATGGGAAATTGTATGACTCTTTTTAAAATATTTCAATGGGTTTGAAATGGAAATGTATTACATATTTGATATATAAAGTATTACAACAATATAAAATATAAAATGAATGTTCTATTTTAAGGTATACAGATACAAAACATTTTCTCATTGTCATAATCATTATTTTCTATTGGGATTCCTTTATAGTCTTCCATTTTTTTCAATAAAATCGTTATTTTTCATTATTTTTTTAATATCAGTCTTTGTAAATTTATTTTTAATGAAAATGGATAAATCAATCTCTAAAAATGATTTCTAATAGGTAAAAATAATATTTCCATTATGCAATATTTTATGTTTTATTATTACATTATCATTATTAGAAATTGTTTTTGATGATAGGTGGTTCCCTAAAAAACAAAGGATGAGTGGTTTAATGATATTCCTTCAATGAATTAGGTAATATTTATGTTGTTATGTTGACCGTGGGAGTTATTCCATGTATAACTATGATGGATATTAATTGTAATTGTGATTGTTACTCTATGTGTAACCATGATTGTTACTCAATTTTAAACTATGATTGTTATTCAAAATTTAATATTGATATGAAATGATTTCTTAAGTTACATTCTTTTTTATCTATTATTGCAATGGGGTTTTAAAAAAGTGTTTTGATTTCTCAAATTAAGATAATGATATTATGTTTAAATGAAATTATATTATTATTTTTAAGGCTGTGAAGTATAAAATTGTTGAAATATTTTTTATGATATTTTCTAAATTTAAAAGAAAAATTAAGTGTATTATTTTTGGTTTAATAATTGTTTTGAAATGTTTTAGGAATTTTTGGGATAGTGATGTTGATATCTTGGGTAAGAAAATGTTTTTTGAGCATAATTTCTACTTTATAAAATAGTGAAATCCTCAATGTATTCTTAGAAGAAATAATTTCTTTATTTTTCTTATGCACCTTACTTATAATTTCATGCTCATACAACCTTTTAATATGTTTTCATAATGTTTAAGGAAGGGAAAGAGAATATAAGAACTCAAGTTAAAAGTCGTGAATATTTTTTCCTTAAAAGAAATCATATTTTATTTTAAAGGTTATATATTATGTTAAACATGGTTACTCACTAGAAGTTTCCACATTTTAATATATATGTTTTTTATATAAGATTTATGGTCCAATTCTTAAAAAATATATACCAAAAAGTTCCATAGTAATGAATTAAAATTAATTTCAGACAAAAAACTCTGCATTATATAATGTTTATGGCTATGTACTTATAATTAAATATTAATCACATGATGTTAATACATATAATCACATATATGGAGCTGAACATGTTCTAAAAGAGATGGTTAGAGTTTATTAATGATAATTTCTTTTTGATACATTACAACCCTAGGATGGAAAACAAGTTGGTTGATTTTCTTAATTGGATGTGTAATGCACCAAATCCATGATAGGTATTGAATCTGCCTCAATTATAATGCAATTATAAATAATGGAATTTTAAATAATAGAATTTTAAATACATAAATCAAGTTAAATAATCATATCTATCACAAATAATAGATTAATTATATATCCATGTAATGTTATACAAGTAATAGAAAAATGATATAATGATGTAGTAGAACATTTGGAATATCTCTAATTTCAAATTTTTCAGTGATGGAATTATAATAATATTAAACAAATATATTTTCCATAAAAAATAATTAATGTTTTAGGTATTATTTAATGAACATATATTATCATTATTTATCTATCTAGAAAAAAATCTACAAATAGATATAAATAATTGTTTATGGTGGGAAAACATGAAGTGGTAGATAATTGATTACATATCTTGATGATTGGTATTCCAAAATGTAATGGTGGAGTATTATAAGTCTATAGGGATATTATAACCATTACCCATTCCTTTATTGAAATCATTGAACAATACCATGGGTTTTATTGTATGACCTCACAATACATTTAATGGAAATAATTACAATTGAGCTATAATTGACATAGTTTTGAAGGCATCACATCTAATTACTCTTTGATGTGATTTACCACTTGATCAACTTGTCATTATATACACAATGGATGTGTTAAGGATACATTTAGTATCAATCTCAATTGTATGTCATATAAATATGAGGTTTACCTCGATGTTCAAGTGAATTATTCAACAAGAATTAGATATGGATATGGTATTTAAAATTTTATTCATACACCAGACAATAGGTTACTCTCAAAGGATTTTTAAAAGCATTGTGGACATACTGATATAGTTTTGAATGAATTTAAAAGAAGGTTTGGATCAGTACCTTTCGAAGGTAATTTTCTCATATAAAAATATTTTCCATTAGTGTATTCAAATAGAACTATATGAATCATTTAATGGTAAGATTTATAGGCCACTAACATGATTGGTTAAAGTTTTAGCTTATAAATTGATGGTACATGATCTTGATCAAGAAGTGATAGATAACATTCAAACCAATCAACACCACACTCAATCTTCTCAAAGTAACCATAAGTGATATGTTGAAAATATTATATGATATTTTAAGTTTAAAGGTAGATAAAAAGTATTCCTTTGAATATAAAATTGTAAGAGGGTTATAAGATTTTAGAATAAGGGTAAGTTAGTCCCATGATACATTGTCTATGTCAAAATACCCAATAATGTGGAAATCTTATCTTATTATCATTCACTTCTACATATCCTCTCCTAAGTGAATTATATGTTCACTTTTAAATTTTGAGTAATTACATAATTTAACCTTCCCATGCAGTGATCTCATATGTAGTAAAAATATTAGATGATCTTTTTTTTAGGAATGGGTAATAGAAATGTTGGATCATAATGGTAAAAAACTAAAAAAAACACCATTCACTGAGTTATTATTATCCATAAAAATCGTTGGTTTGAGAAATGAGTATAGAAACATGAGAATATGATAAGGCAGAAGTACCGTAATTTTTTTCTTTTATGTAACCAAAATTTTTAGTCATTAATTATACTAAGGTGTATAATATAAAAACCCTTGGTTTTATTATGTATTTTTTCAATGAATAAATATTTTGTTTAATAGACTATTTCACATACAATGTTGAACTAAATCAAAAAATTAAATGTTTTATTGGGATAATAAATTACAAAAGATGATTAACATTAAGAAATTATGATAATTTCATATCAAACGTCATTTTAAAAATTTCCAAATGAATAAACCCTTAATTAAATAAAAATACCAAAAACATGTTAACCTTATCCTAGTGATTTTTATTGAAGATAATTCCACTAATTATAACTATGGAAATAATGAAAAGAATAATAAATATAATAAAATAGTTTATATTTATGTGAATTAATGTGAAGAATGATTATAAAAATATATGTAATGATATATATATATATATAATTAAATATTACGATTATATATAACGTCATTGGGAATATTGTCCTTGGAGATTTTGTTTATAGATATATGGTTATTAGTTATACTTTTATACTATAGGTATATTCAATTTATGTAATTTTTATAAACAAAATTAAAATTATATAATTTACAAATAATTAACAATGTATGAAAAATATAATTTTTAATTAAAATATTTTATTATAAAAAATTATCTTATGTGTTACATATTATTATTTATATATTAGTATTAATGAATAAAATAATGAAATTTAAAAATTTAAAGAATTTCTTTAATACCAATGGATTGATATCATTAATGTTTTTTAATATGGTTAATTTATTTTAATAATATGTAGTCAAATTTATTTAGTGTTAAAAAATTATGTTTTTCCAAAGATTTAAATTTTATTTTGTTGTATTTATCTATATTGATAAATTAAATTTATCACTTATAAATAAGGAATCTAATATAATGTTTCAATGTATACCCAATACATTAATAATCATTTAATTGATAGTCGATATGAAATATTATTAAGAACACATAATTTTTTATTTTTTTATAAAATGTGTTTTCAAATATATTTTCTATATTTATTTAATAGATAAATTTAAAATATTTATATTTTAAAATAAAATAAATATGATTAAAATTTTTAATCATCACATAAAAACTATTTAATATATTCAATTTATTTTTTAACCATAGAAATAAGTTACCAAGAAAAAAATTGAGTTACGATAGTAAAGGAAAAATATAGTCAATGAGATTAAACTAAGTGGAATTAGAATAAAATATCACAAAAACCTAGATATAAATGATGTTAGGGGGTTTTATTGACAAAATAATATCCCATATATATTAGTTTCCACTATGTTTCTAGTTTCCTTTTTGAATTTCCACATTAAACATTAGGAAATGAATATTTTCAAAAATACCACTCAAAAATCACATAGAAAAGGAAAAATTATCTACCCCTTATAATATAATAAAAAAATATGATTATTTATTTAATATATAACCATTTAACCCCTATATAAAATATATTTAATGTTTGGAGGCTTCTATATCCAGGAAATAATCATAAATTCTTCATTATGATTGTGCCGAGAAAGAGAGATTTCCTAAAAGTTAGTTGATATTTATTCACTTTATTTTACAATTAACATATCATATCCAATTTTATTAATATCATCAACTAAAATAAATATTTTATATTAACTTAATTATGATTCTAATGAAATTATATTAAATTTATATAACTCTATGAATATACTAAATAATTTTTTTAACATGTACTTGTTTGGGTTAGTTAAACAACCTATTTGAACGATGATATTTTATATTAACCATTTACAACATGAATGCGTATCATGAAATTAATAATGTCAGTATATAGTATTAAAGATTAATTTATGTTTTGAATATATTTCTATAACTATGACATATAAAATTAATGATTAATATTAAGCAACTCATTCATAATAGAAATTTTCCATAAAATGTTTTTTCATGGATTTCATTCTTATAAACCATACCCACAACATCTATAAAAGGAAAATGGGAATGAATTAATTATTGTAAAAAATTCCTCCACCACCATTAATAATCTATCAATCATAAACAGGGCGTCAAATAATTCTGACTGACATCACCATTATAAAGGTTGTATGAAACAATCAAAATTATTATCATTTTGTGGTTAAAATAATAAATAAATTAATAATATTTGTGTAATAAGTCATTACAATTGATAATTATAAATGTTAATAAATATTAATAATTTTATAAATAATTTATTAATATCGTTATGTTTATTATACAGCAGGTTAAAGTGATTTCAGGGAAGTCTCGAGTAATAGTAAGAGTGTTTTTACCAATATCATATTGAAATATAGAATGAGTATATTTAAACATATATACAGTTAAATTATATATTATTATCTATAAAAACCACCAATATAATTATACAATGGATATTTATGGGTTATAAATGTTTTTTACCATTTTGTCTCTATTTTTGGCAGTCATTCCTAAATGATATTTGTATATAGAGTCATCCTTATCTCTTCATGTTGGATATGAATATTTCTTTTACATGTCCATATTAGTTTTGTGCATTTTGTTATATATAATTCAATGATTTATTAATTTTTTTAAATTTTTATTATTTAATATTATTTATAAATTATTAGTATAGTTTTCCCCACTAACTTTGACACTCTTTATAAATTTTTTAGAAGAATATTCTTTTTTAACACTTTTCACATGAGCTCATTTCCTCCATATTATACCTTTTTTCATAATGAATCTACTTATCCTTTTTTCCATTCCTTTTAAAAGTATTATTTGTTCCCATTTTTTATTTATATTTCATTTTAACCAGAAATATATGAAATGAAATTTTTTTTTTCTTATGATCAATGAAATTTTCTAACTCTATTATAAAATGGGGTTTCATCTATATAAAAATACATTAATGTTTTGTAGGAATTTATTGGGAAATTATCTAATGATAACATTCCCCACCATTCTCTTGATGAAACATGATCTTATTTTTAGTAGGTTGATGAAACATGTTTCTATTCACAATTTAAATAATCTATAATGAAATTATGAATTTTCTTCATGTACTTATAGCACATATATGTATAGATTTTCGTTATGTGATGTGTAGGCATTAAATTATATAACTATCAAACGAATATTTAAAATAAATATATCCTGATATGATTATGAATAGGGAGTAATAAAAAAATATATGAGGGACTTTATACACTAAGTGATGGGTGAGACTAGGATTAAATAACCTTATAATAAATTAGGTAAATAATTTTATTTCATGATAACACGTGTTTGATATTTGGGAGAAAACACAGTCCCATATGGGACATAATCCATTATTTGATGATGGTTTTATCAATGATCCTTATCAAAAGGGGTGATTTTATAAGCCTATGTATATGAATCATTTTTATTCAAATTTTATTTTTTTATGGATCATGAATATTGACACATCTTTATACTATCATCAATATAATTTATGTTTTTATTCTAAAATTATTATGTTATTACTTATGATTTATTATATATATTTATTGGGGTATGATTCTCACATGTTATAACCATTTAAATTGGGTGCACAATTCTTCAAACTATGCCAACATCCCTAGGAAATCATGAATGATAGATTTTAAACCCCCGAAAGATTATTTAAAATTTTTAGAACCTGTTTTTAATATCCCTAATATCTAAAATTCTACTTAATATGTATTGTATCATTTTTTTAGGATTCCATGAGGATAAAAAGTCACCATGAACTCCTTCCACTATAAAATGAATATCTGGTGGATGAAATCAAAACATATATGGTATATGATTTCTTCCTCATTTATATTCATATCTTCTCTCTTTCATATTTCTATCACCTTTGAGAGGGATGAATTCCTCCATTTTTGATGTTATAGATATACGTTTCAATAAATCTATTTTATTTGGATCTTGATTATATTTTTTTATCCTAGATCTTTCTTACGGTGTGATTTTTTCCAATATACAGCTAATTAAGGTTTACGATTTGGAGAGAGTTTATTAATAAACTTAAGGTAGGTGGTATAATTAAAAATTATCAAAGTCTTGATTATGATCTAGTGTTGTTAGTTTTACTATATGTTATCCATGAGGGGAAATTTCCATTTAAATTGATGTAATGAATTTATTCCCATGTTATTTTCAGACCCTTCATAGATCTAATTGGATCTGATTGAGATTATGATACTAGGATTTATGGAATCCCATTAGGTGTTCCAATACACTCGAAAAGATGATTTAGGAATTGTAAAATGTTTAATAATTAGTTAATAGAATTTAACTAAACCAATTTTTCATCAATTATAATGGGATTTAAAAGGATAATTTTCATAATATGATGAGTTAATGAGACGTGAATAATTATTGCTAAATTTATTAGTGGGTAATTTTTAATGTTATTACTTATGAATAAATGGAAGAACTATAGTTGTGTTTGATATGTATAATGGTACATGATGATCTGAATGATTGATAATAAGGATAAAGATAATGAAACATGAATTATATATTGTGATATTTTTGATTGATTGATCAATGAGGCGTGGGTCAAGGAATGATTATCATAATACCCATGGGGTTCTGGATTAAATATGTAGGTCCTTAGAGAATGGATGTGATCAATACAGTTTGGAAAAGGAATGATGATCTAAATCTTGAGGAGGTGTGGGTTAGGGATTGATGCTCCAGTTACCCATTGGGTGTCAGACTAATGATTCAGGCCTCCAATGAATGCATGTGTACAATGAGGTGTGGTATAAGGACTGGTGCACTATACACATGATGTGTGTTCTAGGGAATGGTTCTCTAAGTACCCATGAGGTGTCATACTGATTATATAGCCCCCTAATGCTTAAATGAGTTATTAGTACATGGATATATGACCCAAGGTACTAAAAATGATGTTGAAACTGAGTAGATAATGAAATAACATTAAATAATCTATTATTTCATTCCTATGGTATATGGTTTAGAATATTTCCTGAGTCGAAGAAGGTTTAATTTGTTCTCATGTCACCATGAACCTGGGGAATAATGTGGTTGATTAATGAATAATTAATTCTGAAAAGGAATTACTTTTTAATTTTTTCTTTATTATTTATATAATTTTATACAGTATTATAGATATTATATAGTTTTCAACACCATTTTTAGTAGTGTACTTAATTTTACTCAAACCATACTTATGATTTTGAATCGTTACCCGTATAGACCTCATGTTTAAAGGACACGATAAGTGAAAGAGACCTACGTAAAATTGACGAGTTAGGATTTGGTTTGGAGCATGGATGATAGTACCAGACATAAGATTATAAAATACATAAGATATTTTAATGTATAATTTTTGGGTTTCTATTTGACACTTTAAATATTTATATCATGAAACATTTACTACATTGATTAATGATAATTTTACCTATTCTGGATTTATCCATGTGTTGGTTGATTATTTATTATTATATTATCTATTTTTATTTCATAGTCATTTTCACTATTCATATTCTTTACTAAGGAGGGTTTAGTATTCCAAAATTCCATATTAGACAATTGATACTAGTTGTAAGCATCTAGAGTAAACATAGGCATACTTCAGGTCAAATAATGAATCGGATTCAGGAACAACGTGTGGCTCCCAGTTTAGAATGTTATAGAGAGGTATCAATGGTGTTTTTTATTTTCATGTTTTTACTATTTGGGAATGTTTGAAATGAGACAAGGATTATTTGGGGCTTGGTTATAACATTTTTTATTATATTAGTTAACCCATGTTCTAGGAAATCCCCAAGTACCTGGGGTGGGATTTTTTTCCATGATTGTTAATATAACCGTTGAATATTATATCACTTTGGTTGATGCACCTTTTGTGTGATGTTATTATTTTTCTTTAATTTTACTCATGTAAGGTTTAAATGATAGTTGAATATATATACATCACTCTAGGTACTTTATATTTCATGTGACACACATTATTTTGTGCACACACGGAAGTGGGAGTTATGATTGGGTTTTGAAAAATTTGAATTATTTTATTTATTTTATAATTTAAAATGTACATGGTTCTTAATAAAGAATTTTTTATTGTAAATAATGTTAAATATTATAATTTGAGATGGATAAAATGGTTGCTTAATGATAATTGTGAAATATGGAATGATTTTTACCTTATGTTAATCACAACCTTGGTTAAAGACAGATGAGGTAGTGATAGTGCCTTGCTATTGACCATGTGGCCATTTATGAGGGATGACATTGTAAGGATTTATGTGAAAACCTATTTTTCATTGTTTAATTTTTTGTTATGCATGAAAAGAAATTTTTTTAATGTAGAGGAATTCCTCCATGATGACATTTTTTGGTAGGATGAAATTAAGAAATTACTGGAAAAATATATCCAGCAGTGGAAACAAAGGCCACGTTATTCTTAATTAAAGGGACAAGAGAGCTGTTCTGTGAGAACATTTATCGATATATTTATTTTTTTGGAATGTTTCCTATGGAGGCTACATGGAATATATATAATCTAACATGGTGTTTAATTGGATAAACCACCAACTTTCACTGGGGACGGTGGACTAGAGGCAGCTAAGTTCAGGATTGAGTTTATCCAAAAAACTCTTTAATATTTAGAGGATCCTACAGAGAATCTATTAAATTGTATTCTTATAAATTGTTCAGATTAGAAAATATCTAGTGGGATATCAAAGACTAAGATGAGGATATGTTGAATATGGTATGGAATGACTTTCATGAGATAGTCCTAGAACACTTCTATCCAGAGATGATCATATAGTGGAGAATATAAAATTTGATGTGGTTATCCTTGGGGAGCGTGATAATGATGTAATATGTTTTCCTATTTACTAACATTTATTGTTTTTCCTATCTCTAGTAGATGATTAGTTAACTGCAGTGAGATGTATTCTATCCAGAATTATATGTGAAATAATTTCCTAAATTAACATCTTCTGATTGATGAATTGTGATATGGTTATAAATTTGTATCTCATTATTTAGGGGATCCTAATTGACTATTATAGTGGTTAAAATGTTTTTGTGATAGATTACCATGATATAAATCTTTCAAGGGTCAGTAGCATTATTAGGGGAAAGTTAACCAGAGTAGTGGAAACTAAAGTGGCCTTAGGGAAGGATCAGTTACCAAGGACAATACTCGTGTGCTTTTCCATTAGTGTGTTCGATTAGGTCAATTTTGTAGGATATTCTCCCGACCACCAATTGAGTACCATTCTTATAGAATTTTGGGGAATCTACAGTGGTTCTACATAAACCCGTGATATATGGGTTGTGATGGGGGGGGGGGGTCTAGACCACAAATAGAGTACAGAAAGAGGGCCTTTTACAATATACTGGTCTAGATGTTGGAGTACAACTTGTCATTATGTATATGATGGTGGATATGGTACTTCAAGGAAAAAAGTTTTATTTTTGAAAATACATGCACCACAAATGACTCCGATTGGAGAATAGGGTAGAGGGACTAGATATTTTTTATATTTCATCCTGTAATGTCGATAGAGAGGATGTGTTATCGACAGTCATAGGTGATACTTTTATGTCTTCTATTCTTTCAATAAATTTATTTTATATTTCATCCTGTCATTATTTTATATTCACTCAATGTGTGAATGGTTTGAGTCTATTAGTGAAGATTTTGAGTGGTTTTATCCTATTTTATTGATATAAAACTTATATAAGAATACTTCATAATGGTTTATGGTGAGTTTGTCAATTTCCAAAGTATATCCCCAAGAGTGTCAAACCATGTGTGTTGTATGTCCCGTTATTATGCACCAGTTTATCTCGAGTCAGGCCTGATGCGTCTTTTCAAAGTCCAATGTCCTAGGTATATATTTACTAGAGCCACATCCAAATGTAGTATCCAAACAGTACTGTACTTCTAGAAATCCACTCAATCTATTCTTTACAAAAACACAATGGTATACTCTTAAACATTTCCTTCTCCGTAGTATTATCCCTATAATTTTCCTTGGAGTTTTCAATAAGATTTCATCATCCTAGATTACAAAGGGTATCTAAACCTTCACTCTAATTACAACTATTTCAAATATTTCTTTCCAAACACTAATATTACATCGATTTTATGGAATAAAAAAACATTATACAAACAAATTATTAAATTCCATACATGTGTAGTGCCTTTGGAAACATGGAAACATAAACACTGGTAGATAAACCATTTAAATTGTCTCCTACTAGGTTCTTGTTCAATAAGACCTTTAGTAGACACATAAAACATAATAAGTATATTTTTAACCTAGGGGAAAAGAAACATAATGAATAGTGGTGGGCTAATATTCTCATTAAGGGTAAGAAATGGAAACATGTAATCATAACCATGAGCATAAGGGGGTATGAGAAAGTGAACATAACATTAAAAGATCATACCCGGCATATCAAAGATCATAAAAATAATTCATGGAATAGATATTGGATGTTTGTTAGACATGAATCAAAATATAATAAAGAATATAGTCCATTAATGAGTGACCTATTATTAAATCATTGTCTTTTAGAAGAATCAGAATCATATAAGATGATTTTCATAGTATTTATGGCTTCACAGCTGTGGACACTCCATTCCATCAAATATTAAAAAAAATCACAATAGGAATCCCCATAGAATGAAAAGGGGAAAATACATGAAAAATTCAATATTTTCAAAGGCATGAATTTTGAATCGCCTTTGTCAATCCAAAACATCGTCGGTACAAAACCTAATTTTGTGCCCCAAAATGTTGCGCAACCTACTTGTGCCCCCTAAATCCGTTCGCCCAGGGTCCTGTTTTTTCCTATAAATAGACCCTTGGGGCCCTTATTTGTACATAAAATTTTATTTAAATCCCAATTTCTACTCTGGTCTTCCTTGTAAATCCTTAGAGTTGTCTAAAACATTCAAGGTAGTTCTTTAACACCTAGAAGAGATGATTTATGGGAGGCTCATTGTACATAAGTACTTTTAGTGTTTGAAACCCATAACACTTGCACGCCTAAAGTTACCAACCACCCCAAATCATAAATACTCGTGTGCTGACTATTCCATTCATAGGAACTTGAGTGCCCTACATCTGGGATCACTTGTGAATACTCTCGAAGTCTTGAGCAAGGTCTCTCCCATGTATTACCATACAAGTTGTTCATCGCTTAAGTGAACATTAGGTCACCCAAGTCTACTTGCATGCCAATACTTGTGGGCCCTTCCCTACTTGGGTTCCCCTCCTTGATTCACTAACTTTATTCACTCTCTTTAGTATACAAGCTATCAGGCCTTCATCAAATCCAGTCCTGGAATAGATTCTTCCACATTGGCTCCCTTGACTGAAAGTGATTCTGTTGAGACCTCCACGAAAAGCTCTTAACTTATAAAACCTTTGGGAAAGACACGTCAGCATATCTTCTATTTGAAACTTTATGTCCATAGTTAGAAGTTTCTGACATTTGTTTTAAAATGTTATTCGGATTCATGGAGTTTTTGTGGGTTTGAATATCCAGAGTCACATGGACCTTTCTCCCAGAAACAATATTAGGAAGTTCTCAGTTTGGAGGATGGTTGGATCTTGGCCTCCCTTTTCGAAGAGATGACCAGGAACATCATTTCTCTGGTATGGAAGGGAAGGTTCACACTTTATTTTCCACAAAACTATTAGAGATGTCTCCCTCCTATACCAAAGATCAATTTTTAGGAAACCATCCTGGTATTATCGCCTAGCTTTTCATGTAGGAGGTACCATCATCGATCCTCCTTATTCGGTGCCAAAGACCAGAAGAGAGACTGGAATAGGGTATCTTGTTACCCTTTCCCTCACCCATTGGTTTTTTTATCCCTGAGCAACTATCTTGGGTTAATCCCCTAACCTTCATTCCTCCCTCCTATCATCGGACCATTGTCCAATGTAAATAGAATAGATGAAATGATCATCACCTCACCCACTTCCACAAGCAGAGGAGGAAAATTATGAAAGTGTGAATCCCTTTTTTGATTATTTGACAGTGTCTTTTTTGACACACTAAGCATGACTCACATGGCATTAAATATTTGACCTTGTCACAAAATTTACACAATCTATTAAACTACAAGAACTCTGATTCTTGTTCAAAATAGGATACATAGGAAGCCCTTTCAGGGCCCGAGCTCAAAAAATTCCCTCTTTTGGATTCGAAGCCTAATCCCCTTAATCCAAGCATCCTCCTTAATAATAAGACCCAAATTAAACCCTCATGTAACAAAGGAATCCTTTCTAGAAGTAAGCCCAACCTCATTTCTCCCAAACGACGATACGCTCCTATTTGACTAATCAAACTACGTGGTCTTTGATTCTAATATATGTGGGATACGTAGGAAGCCTATTTGAGGTTTAAACGCAATAACTCAAAATCAAACCTATTCTCCTAGGGCCATATTCCCAACAGGGTCTGATCCTACTTGGAAACCGATATCCTTTCCATGTTCCATAGGCAGCTTTAGCATAAGCCCCACACTATGTTTTAACTAAGCACCTTCTGCTTAGATATCCATACCAAATGAAATTAAATTGTATGGCTAAGTCCTTATCACATGACCTTAAAAGCTATGATGTGTCCAATTCAGTGGCACCGAACTATTAGGGTTATCATTCATTTTACAAGGATACGTAGGTAGCCCATTTTATGGACACGATCCCAAAATCAAATCAAACCTTCATCTCCCTAGATAACAATAAATTCCAGAGTTCCTAACTGAGTGGCTTAAAAAATAGTATCATCATAACAATGATTAAAATAATCTTAAAATAGTATATTAGATGTTACCAATGATGGAGATCCATGAATACATACAAATATCTCTATTAGTGAAGAACATTGAATGCATACTAATGATTATAAATTTTACACATGATAATAAGTGAATCCAAATTACAAGGAAACTTATGTTATGCTTGGTGAATTATTAAGTATTCATTAAAAATTCTTAAATTTACAAAGAGAGTCAAGGAGTAGATAATAATTACCCCCAAAAGGGTGTAATTATTCTGATCTCCAATCCTCTCGACCAATGCACGTTCTTAAGTATTGTAAAGTTCAAACTTAACGAACACATACATTTGGAAAGTGGGTCCCCTTTGGATAGGCAACTGTTGGAAGTTTCCAGTTCTATAAATAAATCCTATGGAAACCGCCTTGAAGCAGTTACTATTAAAATTAGAATACATGTTTTATAGAACTACGAAAAAATGGTCAACCCTATGTGAATCCATAACCATGTTAATAATTTCACCCATCTATTAGGAGTCTATTAATCGATAAAGGAAGGATAGACAAAGGAATCAATCACACATGTATCCATCTAAAAAGATGTTTATTTAATGGAGTTAGTTGTTGTTTCATGTATTTTTTCATGAATTCCCTTCACAACAAAATGGATTTCATCAAGACAACAACTGTGAACATCCCCACTACTGCTAAAGCTCGATCCCCATCCATAGAGAGGACGTTATCAACAACCTAGCATCTTCAACACTAGGTCTCTAATGTTTTGGTAAAAAAATATCTTTTTCATGGTACAATCCTGACTCTGGAAGCTGCTCTACTAGCCCTCTAGATCAATAACAATCCCTGATCATCTGACCAATGAAGATTGATGATTAAGAGGAAAATAGTGCCAACCACTACCTACAACCATTTTGGGTCCTTATCCCCAGAACACAACAACATGTCCCTCCCATACTACAGGCAGGTGGATCAAGAGGTCACTTAGGGCCTCAATTCAATAATCCAGTAGTCCTTCCTGAGGAATCCCATCAGCAATCACCGCTAGCAGAGTCGCATGGTTGTGAACCCCAAACATGATGGGGGTGTAGCCTCTGGATGTTCGGCCTAGGTCTCTCAGAACTGGGCATGCAAGACCAACCGCCGGGTACAACATCCAGTCAATAGGGAGTAGGTTTTCACCTCTACCCTTTCAGAGAAGACCACGAATTTAACATCATGTAAAGCAACGAGCGGGAACATACACTCGTTCATTATAATTTTTCTACTCAGCAGACTCGTCTGGCAGCAACCGACCAATCCCACTAGATAAATCTGGTGGAGTTCCGTGAATAAGAACATACACCTTCTTAAAAGTTATTATCCAGACAGAAGGCTCACCTGACTGTATTTATAGAATCCCGCCAATCTAATGTGGTGGAAAATGGTAAATAGGAACATGCACTTATTTACAATCACCAATTCTTCCTGAAGTCTCATCTTCTAGTATTGAAGGATGTCCATCAACCATACATGAAGGGAAACAGCCAGTGGGCACATACACCGACTAATTTTCATCAAGTCTTCCAATAGTCTCATTTGGTAGTACTCAGAGAAGTAAGTCAGAATGCTTCCAAAAAAATCTGGGGTAGACCCAACTCTTTACCCCCTGGCATGAGTACTTTCAATACCCATTGAAAGAAGGAGGACAGGAGAAGAAACATAACCCTACTCCAAATAAAGAATGGACGTATATTCCTGTTTTTTCTATTGAAGACACCAAACACATATTCTCAATGGTGAAATGGAAAACAAAAACCCATTCCCATATTATGGATGCATGCCACGATATTATAACAACCACATCATCAGTACAAGAGAAAGAAACACATATATCCATCCCCTCACATGTGATGTCCCATCGGCATTACATCTCAGAAAAGATACACACCTATGTTCCAGTCTAGGAGGGTCATGGGGTATACTCCCCCATTTCATATAGACTACAAGATTAAGAACAGACACCCTTTCCAATTGGAGGTAATAGGTCTGTTTCTGTAACCAATCCAAGGCTATCACATACTCTTCCCCAGGATAACCAATTTTCCTAGAAAGTGGCCCAAACTAAGTATAACATAACATCCAAAAAGAAGTATCACCATGTAGTATTGGAAAATCAAGAGTCAAGCAGTGATTTGGATCCTATTAATGCTTGTGTTCTTGAAGCCCTCAGACATATATCTATTTCTGCTCAAGATCCTATCCTCTCATTAAAAAATTATCAGAGTGGTAGTAGTAATTCATAAGTTTCTCATCAGAAACTTCATCATGAAGTCTTGATTCATGAAAATTTGGTCAATACAGAGTGACTATCTTTAGATAAGAGCCACGACAACCCTCCATGTGGCCATAAGATCGAAGAGAAAGAATATTTATACCTTACTATAATCCACCATGGTGATTCTCCCCTTGATGGAATTTGATGCGAAAGACCTCTCCAAAATAGTTTTTTGCATTGTCAAGAAAATTATATAATTGAAAATGTAGCAACGAGAAATCCCTCCTATCTCGAGGCACTTGAAAAAACAAGGCCAGCCATGTCTAATGTCTTGTCCTTGATAGGTGAAACATTCTCAACTGTAAGAAATATTAAGGGAATGATCATTCTTTGAAACACCCTTGTGTCATTTTCTTCTAATACAGAGCATCAACTTTTCATGTACCATTTTGATAAACCTCTAATGAAAGACGATAAATATTTGATAAACATGAGGAATCAATTGGCTAACGGAGAAGTACTGGTCATGTAATGGCCTTTAGAAAATTATAAGTATACCATTCCAGAATTGATGATAGACGATTGAATTCATGACATTCATCTCAATTTATGGAAGTATCTTCGTCATTTGAAAACCAATATATTACCATTTGATTAATATCAAAATCATGTAAATGTAAAAGAAGGATTTCAGTGCCAAATTGACATTATGTCTCTCTCATTTTCCCAACATCTATAAGATGAAAACTACAGAGTATCCTACAGCGTGCATGCCTCAATGCTTTAAAAAGGCCACACCAGTTAATTTTTGATTCCCCATCTAGCGTTCGTATCCGAGGATGAGGTGCACATGGAGTATTGTATCTCATTGCACTCCAAAATCAGAAAAGTCCAGCAAAATTGGTCTCATACAGTGTTATTTCCCATGGTCATCAACAATCAATAGGTTTTGTATGTAATTTAATGAATTCTAATGAACATGCCTCAATAAAATATCATTAGAGTCAGGCCCAAAGAAAATAAGTTGTTGAGTTACGTTTACATCAAGCATTTGAGAATCCCGAGTATGAGCCCCACTTAGAGGATGTCAGTTTTCAAATAATGAAAATGTTTGAAATAGAAAAGAGGTATTTTGAATAATGTTATTTGATTGGTTGTCAGATAATTCACCCAACTAATTTCCGAACAAAAATTCACAATACCAGAACAGCTGTTCCACAAATTTCAACTGTAGCAGTCAAGAATCACCCCAGCATGAATGTTTGGGGGATCATTTAATTCAAACATAAAATTAATTAAATAATGTTCATATATTTGAAGAAGAAGGACATAAACAGCCTCATTTTACAGGGATGGGTGATTTTTCACATCTTTAATCCTTTCTTCATTGAAAGTCAGTTTTCTCCCAATTAGAGAAGAATCCACATGTATAGCATAAAACTGAATTATAAAAGGATTCCATTCATGTTACTGTCTGCAAAACAGATCATGGGAATTCATCATATAGGAGAACAATGTGTCATGGAAAATACAGATGGAGATGATCTTACAAAAATACTAACATAATGCCATCTATCCATTATGCATCAGTGAATATTATTAACATCACTCCAGAAGATCTTCAGGAAAATTAATCTAGTTTAGGGGAATCATAAGATGCAGTTCTTGTCCATAATATGGTAAACATTGAGGAAAATAAAGAATGTGTGCGTACTCAAAATCATAGGCTTACCTAGAATCTAGGTATCCGTTCAAGTAACCAACTCCCACCCCTTTGAAAATAATCTATCAAGGGGAAAGGTAAAATTCATATTGCATCTCACTTTTCCACTAGAGAAGGTCAATATCTTTCACTTGAAGAGATATTTTCATAGTAAGAAGAGTAAATGAAGGAGTTAAAAAGACTCAATATAGAGTTACTTCGAAATAGAATCTTTTCTACACATACTCTCCAAGAAGGTCCTCAACATGCACATCCTGTAGGAGATCCTCAGTAAAGATGATTTTTAGTAACTACAAGTACTGATAATTAATTCCCTCCACTAGGTACAAAATTAAGGCTGGACCATATACATCCAGATACTCTTGTTCCCATGGGTTATCTAAGACAAATAGCAGCACCACCATCAGTGGTTTTGTCGGTTGTTGCACCAGCTCATGCTCCTGTTTCTACAAATGTACAAGATCTATCTCATATAGATGATCCAAAAAAGATTATAAAAACAAATGAGGCATTATTGACTCAATATGAAGCTATAGAGAAATGATGTGCACCAGTTCAACCAAAAAAGAGATCTCACCCTCAATGGGTGGATGCAATTCATCCCCCAACATATTTTGTGAATACCACATTCCAAATCTTCAATGGTTCGGGAGATCCAAAACAACATGCATCACATTTTTTCTCATTGTGATCACATGATCGTAACTTCTCAACCGCTAGATGAAGTTAAGAATAGGTGTTTTGTGTATTCATTACAGGGACCGGCATTTTTCTAGCATACAAGATTTCAATCATGATCAATTATTGGATGGAAATATCTCTGTCAAAAATCCATTCTTCAATTTAGCTCAATGCTACTAAAGACGATTGTTTTTTACCTTACCAATTGTATAAAAGGGGAGAAAGAAAGAGTTTCATATTTCATTGTTCAATGGAAAGGATTAATATATCCTGTATGTCTAGAACTTTCGTAAGAAGAGTTTCTAGAAATCTATGTGGAAAATATACGTGATGAGTTACGCACATCATTGATCCCTGTGAAATACAAATGTGGGTTTTGAGACCTTACTTCAATTACTCAACAGATAGAAGACTCTATTATAGAAACTAAGTCTAAAACTCATGTAATTCCATCATATTCAAGGAGGAGGATAGGAAAGGTAGAAGATGATATAGTTACACTCAAACAGGAACCTGTACGTGCTTCTACTTCAAGACCTTTATCATATTGAAGGGCTATTCCTCTTGAGCATTAGCAGCAATGATCGCCTCATCATGATGATCAAAGAGATCAAATGGTAAAACTATTTGGAGAATTAAAGATTAAAGATTATTTTTATCTGAAGGAATAGGTTTCTGTTTTCTTCATCTCATTCCTATAAAACAATTTGGTTTAGTTTCTAATGCAGAAAAAACAAAATAATAATGGAGATAAAGATCTTCCGAACTATTATCCCATTCAGCAGATGTTAGGGCATTCCATCCAGGAATGGTATCTTTTAAAGGACCACTAAAAAAATATTTTAAATTCTAGACAAGTGATACTGAAAAGTTAGTCAGATAAAGTAGCATGTGTTACTACTTATGATCCAATAAAAGAAGCTGAATAGCAGGAAATCAAAAGTAAAACTTTGCAGAAATATGATGATTGGATGATCAGGAAAACGATCAACCAGACTCATGCCAATTTACAAAAATAGTTGAGACAACTGATAGGGTATTCTACCACTCCTTCAACAACAAACCATATTCATAAAATGGTCTTTCCTTAAGAAAACAAAGTGGTCAGATGGACAAATAACATTAAGAAGAAGATGAGCTCATGTTAAGGCCAAAGTTTTCCTTGACCTAGCCAAAATTTATACCATATGTTTCAAAAGTATGGGCACCACCTCACAAAATGGAACAACCAGAATTATCCCATAAATAAGAATATTCATCAGATGAATAATTCATCTTTGGTTTAGTCAATGTTATTCACTTAATGGATCCTTATACTAATAGTGATTCTAATTATAATGAGTGAAGATTCCATGCACCTAATTGAGGAACCAGAGGAAGTGGCTAAGGTCAAGGATACAAGGGATGTTGTGGGAATTCTAGAAACAAACATTTTAACTCTACCACTTCTCAAACTATATATGTGGCAGAAACTCCTGGAAGTGACATTCAGTGGGCTCAATAAGAACAATGATTTTAATACATGCAAGATAAATTCAGTTATGATACAATTAAATAGGATAACCGATTAGAAGTTATACCATCTTCTTCTCAGCATGTGAATAGACCTAGTCAATCTAATTTACCCAAGCTAGAATTATTTCTAGCTTCTACTTTGACACAAAGTATGTCTACATAATAAGAATCAACTTTCAAAGCCACTACAAAACCGCATCTCCAAGTTGGGAAACATAGCCCTTTGGACCAAAGGTATGATGTCTTGAAACAATTGGCCTATTAAATGTCCAAGTTATCAATTATGGATGCATTTAATCTATAAAAAGTAATTTGGGAATCACTCATTGATGGTTTTTCAAGTCCTCAAGAGTTTGAAACCGAAGTAGCTGCTGCTGTGGTTTACCGTATAGAGAATGATCCTATAGAATTTCATGCTGTAATTTCTTTTACAGATGAGGATACAAATGATGTTCTACATTGACATATTAGACCATTTTACTTATTTGGAAAGGTGAATGACATAGAAATCTTGCGATCCTTCATAGATAATGGATTTAGAGTCAACCTCATTTTTGTTCGTACACTTCATCGATTAGGCCTGACAGAATCTAACTTATCTCCTTCCACTTTAATGTTGAAAGCTTATGATAAGAATGATCAAGAACCTCTAGAAAAAATGAATCTCAGAACTGAGTTTGTATATCATCTATCAAATTTAGACTTCATGGTTGTTCGTCAGGACACAACCTTTAATATTCTTCTGGGAAGGGATGTCTACATCACCATCCGACCATACCATCATCATACCACCAATGTATTAAGTATTATTTAAATGGACAAATTGTGAAATTGTTTGGTGATAAGGCTATGTAAAAAACATGTAATTATTAATACATTGAGGCAGAGTTTTATCACACAAAAGGAACAAATTCCATAACAAAGGAGATAACTACAGTTATTGCTCTGAATAGATTAGAAAAGATCCCACAAATACATTAATACACTTGAGTACAAATTATGTTTTACCCATCAATCAAATTGAAAAGATAAACCCAAATCCAGTCACTCATCCAACAAATTCCATGATGCCAATTACGACAATTGAGCTTGACAACATAGGAGAAACTATTGATCCACCAAGCGGTGATGGAAGTTTAAATAGAGATGTATTCATTTCATCCATTGAATTACAACAAGACTCTACTTTATCAACAAGAGTAGAATAGATTGTGGAAATTATAGTGGAAGAAAAAGATGTTGATTATCAATCCATTATTCCAAATTTATTACCTTAGGAATACCATTCATCATCAATTTAGTTAGAAATGGTGGCCTCTTCTTTGGGTTGTTAAAATATTGACTTCTCCATTAACTTTGGAAGTTCTACCTCTTCATCTACTATGAAAGTAGAAACTGTAATGCCCTGACCCCAGTTACCTAGAGTTGATGCATTATTACATAACATTGGCATGATCACAAGAAAGATGAAGTCTTGAAAGACTGATTAGTTTAGTAGACTTGGAAACACTAGATATATTCATAAAGATTTACATTTCATCATAAAAATGAAAAATACAACAACATAGTATCCATAGTCCACACTCTTATCCCCTCATACTATCCCTGCAGGTCATTCATAATTTACTTCTTTACATCCTGGGAAAAATAAAACATAGAAAATGGGTGAGCTCAAATGCCCTGTAAGGATAACAATATAGCGGAAACTTTCATAAATAAGAATAATCATTTAAGGAAATGAATAACTAAAACAAAAGCCTTTTAAACTTGAACTTAAACATAGTATGAAAAAAATAAAATGAAATAATGTCATTTACTTATTCACATGGATATTCTACTAATCAAATAATTAGATGCAATATAAATAACCAATTTCATAATGATGGAATGCATAATGCCAGAATATCATAACCACATAGTCAAGGCCTCGTGCTAAGACTAAAAATAATATTTTGTCAAGGCCTTATGCCAAGACATAAGTTTGTATCATGGGACCTACTGATGCATCGAGGAGCTATAGCAGGCTCCACCTATCACTTATTAAGTCCAATGCATTTCTCATATGAACAGGTTAAAACATAACATAAACATTTGTATTAAAAATATCATAAGAAATTTCAATACTTTCTTCATAAACCATGAATCGTTTAAAAATAACACATCCACAGTCAAAAATATCACAAAACCAAAAATACAATTTGGATGTTTTGTATCATAATAAATCAACTCCAAATAAACTTAAAATCCATCAAAGGATGTTGACATAGATGAAATCCGAACTCTTTTTAGAGAAATATCACTTTCTATTTTGAAATCATTTAAGAGTCATATATTTATAGAATAAAAAATTTTCATTGAAAATATTCTTATAAGATTTTAAGGGATGCTTCAACAATTTTATAACGGACGAAAATAGCCACACCCGCCATATAAGTTAAAAAAGCATTCTTACCTTAATTATGTCGAAATGGTTAAAAAGGACCTTGTTTGGAAAATGACAGAAATATTCCTTTATAATCTTATTATAAAAAGTCAAACAAGTGTATAAATGACTTTAAACCATAATTTGTAAAATAGTAATAATGATTTGAAAAACATTTTTAAGAAACATGGATGTGGATGATAAATAGATCCCAATAGATTATTACGTATAAACAAACTTGGATAATGAAGAGATTGCGAAATAAACCCGTACCTTGTACTTTTTGTTGGTTAAGGGTAGGTTAACCTCATGTATAATGGTGAAATAATTTTTATTAAATTATACAAGAATCATATACATTAACAATATATCATATATGATCTTTTAACATTGTTTTGTTAATAATATCTTAGTATTGTCGTAATTTCGGGTGTTAACTTACACGTTTTATTTTATATCTTTTATTATGTACGCCATTTTTGTCATGGATAGGTTGTATATTATTCATATCCAGAATGATACCAAGTCATTAAACATTATTTCTAAATCATCAAATGATAATTATACTTGAATGGATACGATGAAGAATGAATCTCATCGCGTTTGTGGAGACGGTAGTCAGTACGTACGCACGAGTGACAATATCATTCTTTTGATATTAAAATAATATATAAATGGATGGTATATAATATAGAAATAATAATTATCATGTTATATTTATTATTTACATGAATTAAAAATCATTATTATACACATCCAAATAATAATATATTGAATAACAATTACACCACGACGTGGAGACGGTAATCCGTACGTACGCACGTATGGTGACATGTCATTCAATGGATGGATAGAATATTGAATATGGCTGTACCATATTTAAAATAATACTAATGTACATAGGAGATAATGGTTTCAATATTTTAGAATGGAAATAACAAAGAAAGAAGAATTTGAAGAAGAAATTATTTTGAAAAAGGGTGGTGAAAACATTACCTCTTCTTCGGGTTCTTCCATTTTATTTAATCAAAAGGCATCCTTAGGTTGGATTTATGAATAAAGAAAGGCCTCTAGGATGAATTTAGGGAGGTTTAGAGAGTATTTTGGCAGATTTTGGCCGAGAAAAATCGCATTGACAGTGTGAATTAATGAGAAGGGGGAGTGCCCTTTTTAGGAGGGGTGAGGGGCACCTTTGGAAAAGCTAGCAATATTATTTTATAATAAATTCATATTCGGTTTCTAATTTCTAAAATGGGGTATTATTTAAAGGTTAAGGTGAGGATAGGTCAAAAAAGACTCAACCAATAGAATTTAGACAGGTTTGGGTCATTATATTAACCTTATCTTTTAGTTTTAACTCTTAGTTAATTAGTTTGACACTTACCATGTCACTTTGTATTTTTATATTATATAGTTAATAAACTTACTATATACCCACATGATACCCCCAAGTGGTTCATTAATGAAACAAATATCATGATATAAGTCTCTTGGCCGAACTTAAGATTTTTAGGAATTGAACATCAATTAAAAATATAATATTTATTTTAAAAACTCTTTTATGTCAATTTTGACACTATTTAGAAAATTTATTTTTGTGAAAATTATAACAGAATTATTACTTCGAACAATGTTAATTAAATCATTCCTAATATGTAATATTAACCTATAAAATTAGTTTAATTCATAAAATTCTTAAATTATATTTATATGGGTATTTATAATATCAATTATTTTAATTTTTCACTATTATGGTAATTACTGCTTCATCATTGGGTAATAAATAAATTATATTATTTAATGTCTAAAAATTATAAATAAAATATCATTATGAATGAAATATTTGTATCATTCTAATTAATATTTATAATCGAATTTATCTTATGTGTAATTCTATATTAAAAATGTTTTAGTAAATAAACATTGATTTTATCTTTTTTAACTCTTCTTTGAATTAAATAATAATAAATGTCCTAATCTAATCCATGTGGACCTAAATGAAAATATTTTATTCCTAAGATTGTTTTTGGTCGAGATACACTTGTCCAATAGAATTAGGAAATGTGTTAGGGTAATATTATTATAATTTTTACCCTTAATTACCCTATTTACTATAAAACGTGGTAAATAAAAGTGAAAAGTTACTATTCACCAAAAATTATTTTCATCTCAATGAACCACATTTTTCTCCTGGATATTAACCGTGTCTTTCGAATTTTAGAAATTCCACTCACACATGTGATGAAATTAGGTATTATGAAAAAATCAGTTTTTTTACTACTACTTGGTGGTTCCATTATTAATCAAAAAATGAAGTTTTTCAGAAAAATACAAAAAATTCACCCTAGGAAAATTTTGATATTCCGTATCAAAAAATGAAGTCCATTTTTAAAAATAAAATTTATAAAATTTCAAAATGTAGGTATTACTATTCGTAACGGTTAGTTTGATTGGTTGTGGTGTGTTAGAACTCGATGTTGCGTACAACACACGCTATTGCATTATTCAAAGAGAAGCGTACCGTAGAAGATTGGGGTGTTACATTCTCCCCTACTTCAAATAATTTTGTCCTCAGAATTTCTAGAATACTACCACATGAAAAGACTCGGGTGGTTCTTCATCACAAGTTCCTTAGGTTCTCACGTTGCATCTTCCATCTTATGGTTTCTCCATAAGACTTTTACCAGACGAGTTGCCCGGTTTCTCAGTACTTGTTCTCTTTTATCAAGAATCCTGACAGGCTCTTCTCAATAATATTGATTGGGTTCCGGTTCTAGGTCCTCATAGGTGAGTACATGTGTTGGGTCATTCATGTATTTCCACAACAGAGATATTTGGAACACATCGTGAACTATGGAGAGACTTGGCGGCATTGCCAATCGGTAAGCTACAACCCCAATTCGTTCTAGAATTTTTAAAGGTCCGATGTTCCTGGGACTCAATTTACCTTTCTTACCAAAATGTATGACTCCCTTCCATGGAGATACAATCAGGAAAACATGATCACCGACTTGAAATTCCAAATCCTTCCTTCAATTATCGACATAGCTCTTCTGCCTACTTTGAGCGGCTTTGATATGGTTTTGGATTACCTTAACCTTTTCCATCGTTTCCTCCACCAGTTCTGGGACTACAAGTTTTATTTCACCAACGTCATCCCAACAGGTTGGTGTGCGGCATCTCTTTCCATACAACACTTCATATGGTGCCATCTGAATACTCTAATGGAAGCTATTGTTATAGGAAAATTCTACCAGAGGTAAATATTGATCCCACATACCTTGAAAGTCAAGTGAGTCGGATCTGAACATGTCTTCTAAGGTTTGAATAGTTCATTCTGATTGTCCATCTGTATGAGAGTGGTAGGTAGTGCTCAAATGAAGTTCAATATCCAAGGATTCCTAAAGACTTTTCCAGGATCATGATGTAAAACTTGGATCATGATCCGAAACAATCGATTGGGGTACTCTATGAAGTCTCACAACTTCATCAATATATAGTCTTTCTAGACGTTCTGGTGGTAGATCTTCTCTTATAGAAAGGAAATGTGCTAACTTGGTAAGATGATCAACAATAACCCATATTGCATCATTCTTTCTAGGAGTCTTTGGTAGTCCCATGACAAAGTCCATCGAAATATTGCCCCATTTCTACTTAGGTATGGGAAGAGGTTGCAATACTCCACCAGGCTATTGCCTTCCAGCTTTCACTTGTTGACAAACCATACATCTTGACAGAAAATTGGAAATATCCCTCTTCATGTTGTCCCAACAAAAATGTTCCTTCAAATCTCTATACATTTTGGTGCTCCCATGCTGTATAGAGAAATTGGAACTATGAGCATCATCCAGCAATTCCCTTTTTAGATCAGGTATATTGGGAACACAAAGCCTCTTCCCGAATTTCAAAATTCCTTCTTCATACACAAAGTCTCTAAATCTACCATCATTCACAGCTTTAATCTTCTTTTGAAATTCATCATCATCAGTCTGACAATTCTTAATCTTTTCTAGTAAAGATGGTTTCATAACCATTTGAAAAAGCATTGATGTTTCACCTTCCATGGTTTTTCCCATGTCCATCTTCACACATATCCATGAAAATTAGATTTCTTTCAATTCTCGTATTGTTAAAAACTCTATGGTCTTTTCTGCTCAAAGCATCTTCCACCTTGTTTTCTTTCCTCGGGTGGTAGTGTATCGTACAATCATAATCCTTGAGTAATTCAAGCAATCTCCTTTTCCCCATGTTGAGTTCTTTTTGTGAGATAATATACTTCAAACTCTTGTGATCAGTGTAAATCACACATTTTCACCATAGAGGTAGTGCCTCTATATCTTCAAAGTAAAGATCACAGCTGCTTACTCGATATCATTAGTATGATAGTTTTGTTCATGAATTTTTAACTGTCGTGATGCATAGGCAATAACTCTATAATTCTGCATAAGGACACAACCAAGTCCTTTCTTCGATGCATCACTATAAATAACGAACCCATCATTCCCCGATGATAGATTCAATATAAGAGCATTGTCTAATCATCTCTTCAGTTCTTTGAAACATTATTCACACTCTTTTGTCCAAACAAATTTAATCCCTTTACGTTTGAGCTTCGTTAATGGGTTATCCAACCGGGAAAAATTTTGGACAAAACGTCGATAATATATTGATAAACCAATAAGACTACATACCTCAGTTATACTCCTAGGTGCTGGCCATTCATGGATTTCCTTGGTCATAGAAGGATCAATAGAGATTCCATATTTACAGACAATATGTCCAAGAAAAGAAATCTCATGAATCGATAATTCACACTTGCTAAACATCCCATATAATTCATGTCTTCTCAGAGTCTTCAGGATAATGCACAAGTGATTTTCATGATCTTCGTAGCATTTGGATTATACCAAGATATCATCAATAAATACCACCAAAAATTTATCGAGATATTCCTTTAAAACTATATTCATCAGATCTATGAATACATAGGGTGAATTAGTCAGTCCAAAAGGCATTACTGTAAACTCGTAATGCCCGCATCTGGTTCGAAATGTTTTCTTTGAAATTTCTTCCTTCCTCACACACAACTGATGTTATACAGATCGAAGGTCAATCTTTGGAAAGTATTAAGATCCATGCAGTTGGTCAAATAAATATTTAATGCGAGGTATGGGATACTTGTTCATTATTGTTACAGCATTGATCTCCCTTTATTCGATACATAACCTCACTGATCCATCTTTATTTTTTTCAAAAATAACAGGGGCTCTGCATGGGGAAACACTAGGGAGAATAAATCTATTATTACTCAATCACTCTAGTTGTTTCTTTAGTTCAACTAATTCTACAGTTGTCATTCTATAAGGGGTCTTCGATATAGGCCTTGATCCAGTGATTAAATCAATGGAAAACTCAACTTCTCGTTCTGGAGGATGTCCAGGTAAATCTTCCAGAAACACATATACATTTTCTCTCACAATAGGCACATCCTCTATTTGAACATTCCTTTCCTCACCCACTATAATTTCATCCTCTTCCTCCCCAATAATGGAATTTAGTTGAGCTACTTGGGGTGGATATAGATAAGAATTAGGTGGTGACGATTCTCCTATAAATATATGGTGTTCCTTATCATCATCATAAAAAATTGTAACCTCCTTCTTCTTACAATAAATATTCGCATCATGGTACGAAAGCCAGTCCATACCAAGGATTATATCAAACTCAATCATAGGTATGACGATGATATTAGCGGATAAATAACATTTATGTGCTCTAATCGGGACTGATTCACGAAACATTGTTGCAATGATACTTCCCTTAGGAGTTTTAACAGACAACTCCCATGTTAAATCAAATTTGAAATATCTAATTTTCTTAGTAAACTGGGAGGATATGAAGCAATGTGATGATCCAGAATCAAATAATGCATTTGCTAAACTTGAGGAAACCATTAAATTACCTACCACCATGTCTTTCGGAGCTTCTACCTCAGCAGTAGTAATAAAATAAGCTTGGCCTTGATCCCTTGGCCTTTTCTAAGGTAAGTTCCCCTGACACTTAGGACATTTATTTGCATAATGTCCAATCTCCACTACTGGAAAAACTACCTATACCCACGGTTCAAAACCGTGGGTATAGCCCCCAAAACCGTGGGTATAGCCTATACCCACGGTTTTGGGAACCGTGGGGCTGAGTGGCGTCGGTATAGGGTCTTAACCTATCCCCACGGTTTGACAAACCGTGGGAATAATTTTTTTTACACCGTGTCCAACCATCCTCCATGCTGTCAATGTCTTCTTCCCACGGTTTAAAACCCGTGGGTAAAAAAATGAGAAATCTGCAGCTGCTGGGACTTGAACCCACGCCACACCGTGACCTGAGGAATTATCCCAATGGACTCCACCACTTCAGCCAACGTACTTATACGAGTATATATCTTTATTTATAAATATATATTAATCTGTGAGAATATTAAGAAAAGGATAAGTCGGCGGGTTTCGAACCCGCGTCAAACGACGAATGGATAAACTGTTTTATCGCGTAACCAACTAAGCTAACTCGAATACGCTATTAAAAAGCAGTATTTATATATATATATACTAATCTCCATCTCTGTATTAAAAAAAATAATTCAGCGGGATTCGATACCGCAACCACTACGACATTTCCACAACACATAACCAACCAAGCCGCAAATTTAATTGGTTTGTAAATTTCAATCAAATTATATATATTTGCTCAAATCGTGGGTATTAATTTTTCCCGCCAAATTGTTTTTTTCCCACGCATTTTTTTTCAACCGGGTAAGCTATCCCCACGGTTCTAAAAAACTGTGGGGATAGGCCTTCGGAAAAAAATCTATCCCCACGGTTTTTGAAAAACCGTGGGGATAGGCCATTAAATAAATACCTATACCCACGGTTTTACAAAACCGTGGGTATAGGCCTTAAAAAAAAACTCTATCCCCACAGTTTTAGAAAAACCGTGAGTATAGGTGACCAATACCCACGGTTTTCCAGAACCGTGGGTATAGGTTCCCACACTATACATATACCCACAGTTTTCTTAAACCGTGGGTATAGAGCAACCCTATACCCACGGTTTTGGAAAAAACCGTGGGTATAGGTCTATTTTCCAGTAGTGCTCCCTGCAATTGTAGCACTGAACATTGGTAGCTTTTTTCTTCCCTTTGCAATCATGAGTTTGGTGGTCTTTTTCACCACACTTGTAACTAACACCCATTCCCTTCAATAAAGTACCTGGGTGTTTCTTCC